>VYZU01056344.1:17214-29982 GCA_013401355.1 Ceyx cyanopectus | reverse complement strand
CACCTGCAGGACCTGAGAACACCTGCTAGAATTTGTAGTATTTGAAAAACTAATCCTCTCATAAAATGTACACTGAACTCTTCAAGTCTTCTGGATTTGGATTATTATTAAGAGTAAGAAAATACTGCTCATTTCTCTTGCAGATTAATTCAATATTTATTTAAGATACATTGACCAGAAATGAAACTTTAAACTAAAAAAATAGACTGTCAAGAGTAACTAAGGTAAAACCTGTATCTAAGTAATTCCTTGCATAGCAAGCTGTCCACCACGCCAAAGTAAATGCTCATATATAGGACATGACAGAAGACACAGGCTAACTACCTCGATCAGGCAACCTGCCAACAGAGATATAATGCTGGATTTGGAACAATCAAGAGTAGCTGGTAAAGTGTTGTTAAACCAACATCCAAGCTCGGGTAGATTAAACAGATAGTGGAAAACTTGTATAGTACTTCTTCCGGTAAATATGTCCGGGAATATCTTTCTCCAGCAATCCCCAGTGAAGAGTGCCACCTCCTTTCTCAAATATCCCTTCCAGCTCTATCTGCCCTTCTCTTTCCAACATTAGGCTGCCATTCAACACAGGGACAGGCAGTGAGACCCAAAGGGACAAATCCTGGCTGCTTCAGTGCGATTCCAGACATGTAGCATCATGCACAATTCATTCTGTCAGGGCTCTGCATACAACACTGGCACTAATATGATGATAGCAGGAATTCAAGTTTGGTTTTTTTAATCCACTTCATTTCTAAATGGTTTTGATCCCTATCATCTAAGGGAAGATCATTAACACACAATACTGCTACTGTGCTGCCGCACTCCTAGACTGGAAGTGGGGATGGGTGGTTCGGGGGTTGTACAAAACGTTTCAGGAGAGAAGAAATTCCATAAAACATACTTTGGCCTTTCCCCACCCCCACCCCCCCTCTATTTTTCATTTTCCTCTTTATTTTCTCCCTGATTCTCCCTTTTGCTGAAAATTATCTCCCCTCCCATAGCCCTGTGAGGAACACAACTTGTGTGTGGAGCCAGCAGGGACAAGAGCGCAACAGGCAAGCATTCAGTGACAGCCAGGATGGCTCCTTGTCACCTTAGGCAATGCTGGGATGCAGGAAGGGCTTCACTGGGATAGACCAAGGGTCAGTGATGCTGAAGCCAAAGGTACAAGGGCATGAGGTTTAAAAAACAAAACTAAGATTGATAAAACCCTGGGGAGCATGGCAGGTCTGACAGTAGAAGCATATGTTTATTATGAGGGGATTATTTAAATTGTTACTCAAAAGAAGGAAGACATTATCTAAAAATGTACACATTGCTGTTTCTGAAGAAACTTGCTCTTGTGGACCTACCTGTTTGCTCCTAGGTGCTCTAAGTAGGATGACATTCTTGGGACATCTTCAAACCCAAAACATCCCTTCTGACCTTTGTCATATTGGGGTGTAATTAAATGTTCAGAAACAATGACACTTTCCAGAAGAGTCTGATGTTTTATTGTTGTCATTATATTGACTATTATATATTCATTTCACAAAGCATTGCCATATGTGTTATTTATTTCACACATGCAGAGAATGCAGTGGTCTGGGGGGTAAAGGCAAGATTTCCAGAGTGGATGCAAACACAGAATGACTTAAGCCATCCTAAACTGAGGCTGAAGCAGCCCTAATTTCCATCATCTTCCTCTTCAGCTCCAGCTGCATACTCACACTCCTGCCTTGTGCTGACTTGGGTATTTGTGTAATTGCAACATGAGACATACCAGGTAGTTGAATTCTTTGAAAACAGTCCTGTAAAACAAGTGATGAGCTTTTGAAACCCTGTCAAAGAAAGAGAGAAGTGGGGAGATCCTGTGCCCAGATAAAGGTGGAACCACAGAGCCATGATATGGCTTGGCTTGCTCTGCTGAGGAAGCTCACCCTGTGAATGCTGGGGTATAGACTGATGAACTTTTCCTTCCAGTGCCTCTGCAGCCTGCCCAGTGCCATCATCCCCAGCTGCCTCCCTCTCCATTCCTCTCCAGGTTAAGAAGATTCTACGATTCTCTGCACTAGAGAAGAGTGCAACAAACCACATTAGAAATGGAAGATGGAAGTGCAGTCCTTGATGGGCTCGACAAGGACAGGCTGCAGAAGGGCAGCAAGGACTACAGCATTAAAATGCAGCAGCTGCTGGTGTTGATTTACATGTCTTAGAGAACTGGGCCCCAGTCTGGCATGGAAGTGCCCCAGTCTGGCATGCTCTCCCATATTGTTGTTTCATCTCTACGTAGGTATGCACACACTTGTGATCAAGTTTCCCTACAGACAAATGTTAGTATTTTTATTATAAAGCGGTAACTAAATCAAAGTAAAAAGATGGGATTTGGCCTTAAGATTAAGTAACTTTTTTTCATTCCAAAAGGAAACCCTACATTCTACATTATATCACTCATCATTTTAATCATACCAGATTTGTACAACATATTTATCACATTTTTTCCAGATGACATGGTTGTACTTCAGATAATACAATGTATGCAACTTACATACACATCGTCTATATCATTTACAGCACACACAAAAGCAATTGTGGTCCACTGTTCTACTAGTGCATGCTCCATATTTTAGTAGGGGTTTTTTTTAACAGATACAGGAAAATAATCATTAAATGAAACCTTAATATGAGCTATCAGTTTATAAACAGAGCAGCAAAGTATGGTATGATTGAGTTCACCATTCAACAGATTCTAGGGTTTATAGTTAATAATTTTAGGCTTGCCTATGTGTACATTTTCCCCACCCAAAAATAAACCAAAAAAAATCCACTCAGAAAAACAAGGGAAAATACCTTATCTGTATTTCTCTTGCAATTCAATTTGGACAACAGCATTTCCTAAACATAGTCTATTCACTGCTGGATATGTAATTACCTCCAGTTCATAGTCTAGACATTAATGCTTTCGTAGTATTTAAGACTCCTTGTAACATGCTTGCTGCTTTAAGTAAGCAAGGCTAAATCTTGACCAGATAAATTAGCAAAGAATGCAATAAAAGCTACAATAAAAGAACTTTATCCTCCAAACCTTCAAGTTGCTGCTAAATGAGATTTCTTTGAAATGCAGATCAGTTGAACTAGATTAGTGAATTTTAGCTCCTGTCAACATCATAACAAAATACAAATACAATTGTTCACTGGCCTTATCTCCATGCTTCCATCTGCTGCCTTGTTATTTACTTTCCTTGATTTACTATGCAGATCTAAATAAGACACATCAAGGAGGGCTTACAACACAATGGCTTCTTAAGCTTTACATCAAGGTATTTGAAACTGAAGCCCTGAAAGGGCTGCCATCAAAGACATATCTCTAATGAACTTCCATATCAGAAAAGGTTTGGTATTTAATACTGCTGTGAAAAGAAAAAGCTACAAATCAGAATGGCCTATGAAGGAAAATGTCTGCAAATCTTGGTGAGATTAGCACCTACCAGAATTAATATCCCAATAAAAATGATATCTAGTTCCTTGAAGAGTTAAACTTCAAACCTTTGCAAAAATAATGCCTAGTGTCAGAATGGGAAAACTCAGCTGACAAGGTCGAAAGGTCAGGGTGGAATTCTTTTTTCTCCACAAATTATTCAAAAAGCAGTTTTGCTGGTGGCTTCATTAAGATATTCTTCACAAACTAGCCTTGGAATAAAATAATTAACACAGTCGATGGCTACTACGGTACTTTCCACAACAGCGGAATTTTACAGTATCTTAAAAAAATTAGCAACAACTTCATGGCAGAACAACATAATCTAAAATGACAGCATGCAACATTTGTTCATCAATTTTGCTATTTCCCTTTCTCCCCCACAGCAATCTATGGCAGTGCAGGATAAAATCTTCTGTCAGTTTGCTTCAAAAAAAACAATCCTTAAGTGCCATTTCTCTTACAAGCCCCAGCCTTACTTGCAAAGTGCAATAAATAAGGCAGTTTCCTCCTCATGATTTAAACTCTCTATATCTGATAGATTAAACAAATATAAACAGCTTAAAAGTTTCCACAACCCACATGTAACCTTGTGCAGTAAACCATCAGCTCTCATAGCGTGCTGCTGTTTGACAGGCATTTTTTTGCTAGGCGCCAAAGTACATAAACAAATGCTACTTTTCTTTCTTAAGAAAGTGTTTCAATCATTTATGTCCTTCTATAGCAAAGGAAGATCCCACAAGCATGTTCCGTACTGTGGATCAATCAGCTCCAAACCGAAGTAGACATGTTCTCTGCTCCAGTGCCTGGAAATCATGCTGCAGGCTCACCAGATGATGAAAACGGAGGTATGCAGTGTAGGGGAGCCCCACATGGCACCCGCTAGCTCCTGGGCATGTCAAACTTCACAACTACCCTACAGTCAATGACAGCAAACACCTTCCCTTTTCTTCTCGCCTCCAAACACATACTTGTCTTTCTACCCTCCTTCCAAATTACAGGCAGTCTTCCAGAAACTAAGCCTCCAAACAGAAGCAGCGTCCCATGGCTATACTCGCAGAAACCACAGTTGTCTTTTTGCTAGATTTCATTTCATACGGGCTAAGTTCCAGGCTTACTTACTGCCACAAGAGACCACTACCTTTCCTTGTTTAATGAAATGACAAAACAACAGATTTGCATATGTAGAAGCAGGTGCTGTAACAGGTTTGACTACTCTTGACCTAAAGCATGTAAAAAAGATTTATCAGCAACAGCTGTCCCTAAGGTACCCAGGCCCTGACGGACAGTCAAAACTTTACCATCTGCATCGCCGTGTGTTAAAAATGACAATCTGAATTAAAAGCTGGTCAACAAATCTCATATAACTAATGCCTTCCGTATCCCCATCCATATGTTGAATTCCCAAGACACACAACACTTGGATTATCTATTACAAGCACCAGCCTTTAAATCTAAATAAAATAAGACAATCTAGGAAGATGTGAAAGCAAGTCTGCGGGAGCTGCTACTTATTCATGAATCAAGCATTTAAATAATACTTTGAATGTACATAAGTTTGAAATGCCTCAACAATTTCACATCATGATATAAACATCTGTTCTTTTAAAATGGCATTATATCTCTTTTCAGAATTAAAAAAGATCTATAAATATTTACATAGGCTAATTTGAGGATTTACAGCACTACAGCATTGTTTAGCTTCTGGATTATTAACCAGCACAATTTTTTGTTTAGTCTGACTTCTCTGAAACCTTTCTTGAATGCCTTGATAAAAACCATGACTGATAGCAAAACATTTCAGAGCATCTCTGTGCTCTCTGCAAAGTGAAGGTATGGAAGGGAAGTGAGGTGTTCAGTTAAGGTTCTGATTTTTCCATATGAAGAGAACTGAGTTTTTTACTCAGGACCAGAGGAAGGAACCTGAGAGTCTGAATACAACCCTGTGATGAACACAGTGACTTGTTCTGGAGCTATGCTAGCAGAAGGTAGCACCATATGCCCCGAGCCCCAACTTGGATGCTCTTTCTACAGTCTAATGTGCTTGTCAAAAGATGTTAAAATCACAGCTTTACTTTCTCTGGATATACTTTATTACTGTACAAAGTAAAAACAAAGGATAATACCATTTATTATGACTCAAATAGACTAGCATCCAAAACAGACTTCCACCAGTTTAAACTGCAAGATCCTTTTTTACTGGTTAACAGTTTCTGATATATTTACAGCAATCTTGTGCCTGATATGAATCACAGCTATTATAACTCTTATTGATTACAAACTGACTACATGCTAAACTTTAGCATTAATAATTTTGCTTCTCATGCAAGTGTGGAAAAATACCTGAAAATGAATGAAAATTACCCATCTTTGCTCCACAGAATTTCACTGAACTTTTTAATTGAAAAAAAAATAATCTTCATAACAGCAAAGATCTTATCCCTGTAATCCAAGCAGGAAAATTACTAAAATAAGAAAACAATGGAGCTCTTACTGGAAATAAGAAAACATGGAGCTATTACTGGAAAAAAACCTAAAATAACAGAAAATGTGCTTCACAGGATTTCTAATGAAAATTTTAATGTGGTGACACATCTAAATTAATTCTCTTCATGTTTTTTCTTTAGTGTTTAGAAGAAAGAGAAAAATTTTATTTTAAATATATATGTGTACGTATATTAGCAGGCACTGCTGAAAGACAGGAGGCATTTTTTTCTCCAGTGAATAATAAAACTACCTCGCAGAATGTTCTGAGATTCAAAGGATCCTTCAGTTAACATTTTGTGCTAAAAAAAATGCAGACTTGAAAAAAAAAATAAATACAATTTATTTACTTGCTCGGTTTTAACTGTCTGTTGAGAGCTACAGTGATCCCCATGAGAGCATAAATATTTAGACAAAATTTTAAATGTGTATTATATACTTGACAGAATGTATTTACATGAGAACTCGGAGCTTAAGCAATCTGATCAGAAATACTCCCCTATAAAACAAAGTCAAGTTAAGAAAAGGCAACTCAGCCATGTAAAGAGGCTTGAGATTAATAACATAACCATTTAGAAACAGATAAGCCATTTAAGTGTTTGCTTCAAAACTGCAATAACCTTCATTCTACTTCCCAGTTCACTGGACCCTATGTATGAGTTTATGAAAACTGAAGACGAGTAGCATACATCATTAACTCTGTGTCTTCTTTGACTAAGCCATTTAATTTCCTGCTCACTATCTGCTGCCCTCCTCTCCAGCAGGTGCCACATCCCAGGTTGGCAGGGCCACCTCAACATGGTGGGAAGCCCATGGCACCCAGGCACTGCAGGGAATGTCAGGCAACAGGGTGGGAAATCATCCCGCTTCTGCCCAGCAGAAAGCTGGAAGCTGGCTCTCTCCCCAACACTGTCGAGGTGATGTTCAAGAGTGACAAAGATTGGAAAAAGGTGGAAATAAGCTTTACACACCTTGTTGGCAATTAAGGCCAAGGGTGGGTTCCCACCATCTTCATGAAGCCCAGCACATCTTTCCCCAGTTCAGCTGCTGCGGTGGCACTTAAGGCTGAGGGTGAGTTCCCAGCATCTTCATGAAGCCCAGCACATCTTTCACCAGTTCAGCTGCTGTGGGAGCTGAGGGATCATTTATGCCTACATGACCTGCTGGTCTTTATCTTGGTGGTATTTAAACAAATAACGTATTGTGGGATCAGATACCGTGTCTCAAGGTTTGGTTTACAAAGCAGTAACAATTACATTAATCAAGATTCATTTTAAAACACTACCAAGATCACTGGGGAATCCTCCCTCCTTCAGGAGACCATGAAGAGCAGGAGTCTCAGGGCCTCGATGCAGCTGAAACAAACTGCCAACACATGAGGAAGACAGAATAATCTGGTAAATAAATTTACAGGCATAAACTCCCACCATAGTCTGTGCTCTTCAAAAGGGAGACAGCTCTGTAAGGAAAATAGAAGCCATCTAAACACAGTCATCAGACATTTCAATGTGAATTGCTGCCGCCAAGCAGTAACATACCAGAAAAAAAAGGTGTGAAATGTTTGTAAGAACACATGTATTGCAAAGTTACCTACCATGTGAGCAACTTGGAAAACCAGTCAAGACTCTTGCCAGGAAAAATGTGTATCTCAAGGGAACTATTTACATTAAAAGAAGATGCAAAAGCAGAGACAATGGGATTAGCAGAGAATAGACCCAGAGATAAACCATAAAATGGAAAGGTCTGGTCCAAGAAATTAGGCTTGGACCATCCTTACTCACTGTGATGCAACACTAAAATAAAATTCACCATACCTCACTTTAAACATGGAAACAGGATGTAATTACTACCTAAGGCAGAGCTCCCAGCAGAGCCTGTGGCTCTCCCCTTTATGGGAAACCAGGGAGAGGAATGTTCCGGTTAAGGAGCATCAGGGCAGAATACAGTGTTGGAATGGACAAATAAAGCCACTGTTAGGATGAATCATGACACTGCAAGACTCAGGGATTTTTTTTAAGAGAAAAGGAACTGTTGGATACTCTTCTAACCATAATGTAATCTTAGTTAAAAAAAAAAAAAATTGACTCCAGACTTGAGATCAAGTTTTACGCTAAATATGTCATAAAGCACAGATTACACAGTTATAGATCTTTTTTCTTGTATTTTAGACTGTTTGAACTCAGTGACTATTAATGTCTATTAATGCTGAATTCTGTGAATTTATGGGTATTGTTAAGTTAGGTATTTCACTTACAGAACAAAACTTGTTTGGTTATACTTAGCTATATTTTTCACGCCACTAGAAAATGGTGGTAAGAAAATGCTAAGAGTATTTTTCTAAAAAGCCCCCAAACAAACAAACAAAAAACTGGCACACTATGTATTTGTGGGCTATTAAAAAAAAAAAAAAAATTCCAACAAATTATTTCTTCTTCTGCTCTCCTTTCAAAGTATGAAGAAGTAGTCATTTAGACTTAATATAAACTGTTGCCTTTTGCAAAAAGACAAGTGCCTCACAATGGACATAGTATGGTCTCTTCATGCAGATTTGTTTACTTATATATTAAGTAGTATTCGGATATAATCTTTATGCTTAGACTATGTAAAATCTAGATTATTAATGTTTTACATTCATTTAGGTGCCACTCTAGTGAATTTTACGATATTTATCTCCCTATTAATTTCCTTATTGTTTACACAGAGCAATTCTATTTTCTAATTTAAAAGTGGGAATCTTCAGAAGTTGAAAAATAAAATTATAAAATGTTCTTTATTTGCAATTAGATTCCAAGGTTGCAGAATACTGTATCTGTCCCAATTTTACAGAACTGCTTAAGGCATCTGCCAACCAAGTTTCAAGAGGATTAGCTGTAATGAAAATGCAACATATGTAAATACAACCATGTATTTAAATGTCAAATATTTCAAACATAATAGAAAAATTACAAATTAGAAGTTATCTTCCCAAATATATATTTCTATCAACTCCTTTGAACTCAACTTGGAAACAGTGGTTTTTATACTACACAAGACACAATGTGGTGTTACATTAACTTAGCCTTCTTGATGTATCTAATTATTGAACTGAATGGAGTTCTTTTACTAACATAGAGCATACTGCACCTTTAATACCAATACCATGTACTCCAGATTCACCTTGTAGGTTCAGGAGAATCTTGTTCCTCATGCTAAAGCTAGCAAAAATGAGGTATGGAATGAACTTCAAAAAGCACCTTATCATTTGTGCACCTTGGGTATCTTGTTTACTTGACATCATGTATAATATTAGCACAGGAGAAAGAGCATAATTACACAAGAAAATAAAATCATGAAGCTAAAACTTCTCTGACATCAGACACATTTTTCTCATCTCCGGATGTGGTACAACCTTGCTGTGAACTATTAGGTTTTCACTACTTAGAGACAGACGGTTTCATACTGCTCAACAGAGATTACTGCTGTCTATCTAAATAGGGCTTACAGTGGCATCAGCATATTTTATTAACTCAGAACCATAAATCCTATTCTTATATGCTCTCAAAAGACCAATACTCCTAGGGTCAGTTAAATTTATAACAGTGTGGCACCTACCAGGAAGAAGCTTCAAAGTGAGGATATGCTCCTTTCCAAACCTCCCCAGAAATTCTTTTTATTAAAAGTTTAAGAAGCAATACCCCATCCTTGACATTAAATATCTTTCTAAGCAGATTTTTAGCTCACTGCAACATTACACAGTATACCAATGTACTTTTTTATATTGCCCCACAACATAGGTTTTGTGTTTCAAGAGTTCTCTCCTTTGTGTGATAATCATGGTATGTGCAAGTGAGCAGATCTCAATATCCACTCTTCTGTGACTGAGACAGTGAACACCTGTGA
The DNA here is from genome assembly GCA_013401355.1 of Ceyx cyanopectus. Lineage (NCBI taxonomy): Eukaryota > Metazoa > Chordata > Aves > Coraciiformes > Alcedinidae > Ceyx > Ceyx cyanopectus. The sequence goes on along the minus strand of VYZU01056344.1, from coordinate 20,162 downwards.
AGAAAAAATCTCCACATTTTTGAAAAATATTCCTTTATATTGGTACATGAAAGTGTTATTAGCTCAACAAAATTATTTTTGCATGTACTTATCTGCTATCCTCCAAACTTGCAAATGAAAACAATTATGATCTGCACATATACTGCTAAGGATTGACAACAAGATGAAAACAGAGATTGAAAAGTCACGGAAGTACAGCCTAAAATAATACAGAACTATTCAATTATATTCAAGTTCTAGAAGCCAAATGACCGTTTTAAATAAATGGCTGGTGTCTGCTTATATGTACCTTTATTCTACTCTCTCTGAATAAATTAACTAATCATCATAGGTGACTCCTAAACAAAATTTTGACTTTACAGCAGCAATAATGCAGTTATCTATATAAACACTATTTTTCCACAGAGGTGGACCAAACATCATTTAGCTCCCAGCAATCCTCAGAAATACAAATCAAATCCTAGTACTTCCTGAGGGGAAGAACCAGCCTTGGTATCTCCCTCTGCACTGTTCAGTGACACTGAACTCTGCAGGGTAGTTAAGCGGTTTCCACAATTCAAGAGAAAGAGGAGCACTGCACATTTGCTGAACTTGGAAACACTAGAAGAAAATACATGCTTAACTCTGCTTATTTCCCTTTTTTTCCCCCAGTAAGTGTCCTAAATCAAAATCAGACATAATGACAGTAGATTTGTACCCCTTGTGTGCAAGTACTGCACACTGAGAAGAATCCTTGAGTCCTTCCCAAAAATGGATCACAAAGGTAGAATCGGTAATATTGCTTTAAGTATATGTAACTAAACAAGTCAACAGCTCTTAAAGATACATTCCTTATGCTACAAACAGCCTTATTTAAAAACAAAGGAATTACCAAGGTTCTACAATTTGGGGATCTGACATTGAAGTAACAAACCAATTTTAAACAAGATCTTCTCAAATTGCAGAGCACTATTTTTTAATCTTACTTTTATTTCAACACAACACTATGCAGCGGAACTTCACTCTTAAATAACAATTTAACAATTCGACACTCCCATTGCTATGAAGAGAAAAACAATAAGCTTTGAAGCCATTTGATCTCATAACAAAATTGCAGTCTTGTACTGATTTCAGCAACTACTTTATTTGATATTTTGTGAAAGAAAAAAAAAAGAATAATAAAAAAAACTACAGAAAGCAAAGAGCCAGAAGTAAACATTTTGATCAACCTAATTTTCTTTTAAAAAACAGAACTCCTGCTGTTCTTTTCTGGAGAAATACCTTGACATTTAAAGACAAAATAAGTGCATGTGTTGTAATTTGTTTACACCTGACTGAAAGAAATCCCTCCAAACAAAAAGTTTTCTTTCAGTAGTTCATGAATATTATTTAAGGAAATGCTTAAAACACCTAGCAAATCTTTTGGCATTTAGCAGTGTCATCACCTCAGACACCATGACGATGTGTACTCTATAAAGACCTATGAAAAGAAGCACTCACTCAACACAAGCATGTGATTTTAGCATCTAGAGAAGGGATAGAGTGAAATTATACTGCATGTAATGAGGCAGGTGTTTCAGTATCATATGGTGTATCACCAGAAAATGGGAGAAGTGCTGAGCTGGAAACACTGATGACTTTGGGTGATGACCATGCCAGCAAAAATATGGTTTGCAAGGCACTACTTAAGTGTTTGTCCCTCAGAAAAAAATAAATAAATAAAAAATATTAATACTAAATACATTAATTATGAAGATTTACGGTACAAAATTTAGCTGCCCAAGGAAAATTATACAGAAGCTCCTTTCCTCAGATCCATTCAAGCCTGCATCTACATGAACACTATGCTGTTTATGAGCAAGTCGCCATGACCTCTGGTATCTTATGAGTCAAACTCAGTTATTAATAGGTTTTTCAAATCAGAAATTTCCCTGTTGGGCAACCCCCTCTCTGTCCACTGCTTTACAATAATACTGTCCTCAGAGACACAGTGACCACTCACAATGATGAAGGTGAGTCACAACTCTTGTTTCTTGAGATGGAGCAAGCAGGTTTAACAGTTGACTACTACAACAAAGGAAATACAGGGAATACTCTGCATTTCTTTTCCCTTTGCCTTCCCATGTCACCCACTGCCTTCCACTGCTTATATGATGCTAGCTACAGTGATTTCAAATCCCTCTGTGAACCAATTCAATTCATAGAAAAGATACTCAGGGTTCTACTACATTGATTTTCCACTGTTTTGCTGAGTTAATTTGACCCAAAGAGGGCTATGCTGAGCTCCAGATCCAGCCCAAGAGAGATCACAAGCCCACAAGAGGTAAGGGCTGGTGGGTTGAGGGCAGGAGACTAGGAAGAAACCCCTCTTGTCAAAAATGGCAATAGCATATTACAAGAAGAGACTCAGCTGTCTGTGAAACTGCAACTCCACTCCAAAACTGGTTTGTCTCCAGTTCATTATTTACAATGAACCAATTTCAAGTTTGTTCACATACTCCTTCTTTTTCAAGCACAGGAGATATATTCTTCCCAAGATCCAGCTCAGACTCACTTCTCAGAAAATGCTGGTCTGCTGTCCTGTAAATGTCATCAGACCACTGGCTATCCAGTAGCTCCAATATCTACTGCAACCTTGGCCCAAAAAGCCCAGGTTCACACTTCCTCCCATCCTGATAATCCCTAGCTAAGACATGACTGTCTCTAGAGACCCAAGTGCCTTCACAGCATCGTCTAATTGAAATAGCTGTCACATATCCAACAGAAGGCTTTATTTACCAAAAGCCTACATAATGCAATTTAATAAGAGCAAGTGTAAGGTGCTGCATCTGGGACACAACAACTCCATGGATCAGTACAGGCTGGGGGCTGATGTACTAGAGAGCAGCTCTGGAGAAAGAGACCTGGGGGTCCTGGTGGACAGGGGGATGACCATGAGCCAACAATGTGCCCTCGTGGCCAAGAAGGCC
>VYZU01056344.1:0-14590 GCA_013401355.1 Ceyx cyanopectus | reverse complement strand
AAAAAAAAAAGCTCTCAACACTGAGAAGACTTCAATAATTTTAATGAGCTTTTTGAAGAAAGGTCTCATGTTTCCTGAAAGTAAAAGAGCAGGAGCTTAAGCAGAAAAATGGTATTTGGGCATGTATTTTTAGAACTACACACCATTTGGTCTTCCTAATAAACTGCAAGCAAGGTTCCCAGGTAGACATTATCTAAAGATTATCTNAAAAAAAAAAAAAAAGCTCTCAACACTGAGAAGACTTCAATAATTTTAATGAGCTTTTTGAAGAAAGGTCTCATGTTTCCTGAAAGTAAAAGAGCAGGAGCTTAAGCAGAAAAATGGTATTTGGGCATGTATTTTTAGAACTACACACCATTTGGTCTTCCTAATAAACTGCAAGCAAGGTTCCCAGGTAGACATTATCTAAAGATTATCTTCTAAATTGTAACCCTAAAATATTTCCAGGGATAACAGATAAGCAAACCAAAATTATTAAAATACTACTACAGACAGGATTCACTGGTGACAGACAGGCTTCCAAACCACTATGTAGCTCCAAATAAATTATGACTAAGCATTTTTTAATGAACAACTTGAAAAGCCTTTGTTCAAACCTTCAAAGCTTGAAACTGAACTTGAATTTTTTTTCAGAACACAGGACTTTTTACACAGACTTTCCCAACTCAATCCTTGATATAACTACTCTACCTTATGGAAAGGTGGCTTTCAAGAATAACTGATTATCCATCTAAAAGCATACACTGCCAAGAGCAACTCAATATCCTACAATGGATGCTACATACTGTATATTGCCAAAGAATTTGCAGGAGGCTGCAGGTCTATGTATAGACACACATCAAGCTGCTTGATGTCACACATCAAGCTTCCATGTTGCAATGACAACTATTTATTCAGTCCATTTTGATTCTCCCTACTCACAGCAAAGCACAGGCCGTTTACCCACTGCAAATATCCCCCAGTTCTTCCAGAGAAACATCTATATTCTCCCCTTGACAGCTGACTTTGTTCAGTACTAGAAGTCCTACCTGTGGTACTGAGGAGATGTGGATTCTGCAACATCTAGAAAAATCTAAGATGCTGTTCTGAGCATACATATGTTTTTATGAAAACTTGGGCAAATTAAAACTTCACTGTGATTACATCAGTAATTCATATAAATTCCAATGCCTAATATGATAAACTAGATCAGAGAAATTTTGTCTAGATGAGAAAGTTCAAGATTGTTCTTTCATGTTACCACGGTCCTGAAGGATCACATGTCAGTCTTACTTGCCTACCCTCTGAAATCCGGGAACTACAAGAACTACCTGCAAGTTATCTCCATTGCACATCTTAGCACAACAGCTCTGCAGGTGACTCCAGGTGCAACCCTACCACAACTGAAACCTACCTTCTTGTTGACCACAGTACTTCATGGCCTCCTTCCTTCTCAGCCTGCTCCTTTCTAAGTTTATTGGACTACTGGCTGGCCTGTTTCAGAACAGCACAAGTCAGCAGAAAACCACCCCATAAATAAAACTACAAAAAATGAAGTGTATTTATCAACTCAGTATGCTGAAATTATTTAGTCAAGTCTAAGAAGTACTGGAGTTGATGCACAGAAATGGGGCTACTCTGAAATGAGAGTTTCATAAAGTTTACTGAAAAAATAAAACTATTTTGTATCAGTAATCTTAATTCTTCCAATTTCTTTCAATCTCTGGTTTCTCTCAAATAATTTTTTCATTTCATTATTTTAACTTTACAAAAGTATCTCTGAGATCCTCTAATTATTATTCCTGTTTCTCTCCTAGTTCAGTCCTTCAAATGTTGCCCCACCTTTTGTACCTCCTTCAAAAAGAAGGGCAGCTTTCACATGGTACAAGCTACAGCTCTCCTGCTTTCATTCCTTACATTCATATTCTTTATCATTATGTTTAACAGAATGAAGGAATGATAGAGGTTCCTACTGAACAAAGAGATTTACAACAAAAATAGAAAACTGTGACACCATTAAGGTGCTGGGGTTTATAAGCAGCTGCAGGAGACAAGAGTAGAACACCTGGGAAAAAGTAAGGTCTGATATTTAATGCCATGGGAGTACTCTCTCAAAAAATCCTTAAAATTTCTCCCTTTTGCTGTCCATAGTACCCAGCCATCAAAGACCTTCTGATGTAAAATATTTCACAAGTATATCAAGAAGCTCTACACAGATACAAGGAATTTTATTATAAGCCAACAAGATCTGAAAATATGCCATTTCTCTTGTAAGAATAATTTCTTTACTAGCTTATAACTTTTTAGTTACACCAATAATATGTGTACAACTGAGATTCGTTGTGGTGTTGCCACTTCTCAAAATGTCATTACAAATATTTTTATACAAGCTTTCGTACATCCTATTTAACTCTAAAAGAATTTCTGTCTCCAAAAAAAAAATATTTCACATCAGAGAAGTAGTAAAGTTCAAAAACACCTTTCTGAAGTATTCAATCTGCAGACACGTTTTTTAAGAGTAGTAAAAATAAGTTTCTTACATTCTGATGCCTCTGAATTTTACATGAGTTCCCACAAGTACGTGATAACACTTTTGAAATCACTGAATTAATTTTACTGTCCCATTCTGATACTGAAAGGTGACACCTGCAACTTTCTTTAAATAACTGGAACCAAGACATAGATGGAAAAATATGGTGCTTTTTTGTATAAAAAGATTATTTTGTTACAAGTCATAAAGAGCAATGCAGAAAGCCCAGCAAAAGCTGGAAAAAAAAGACATACTGTGTATATCCACACCAAGCTATAAAGGTAATCCTCAGTGCTAAGTAAAACATCCAGGTTTACAATGTAGGATATCTACAGAAAGCTGGCATCAAATCAAAGACCATGGCTGCACAACCAAGAATTTTAACAGGGTTCAAGTTGTACTAAGTTTTAGCAATGTTGTATCATTCTGTCAGTCTCAAGAGTAGAGTAACAACTAGGACTCCTTTATGAATGAAGATCTTTACACAGACGGAAGGTGCTAACATAAAAGCACAAGAGATGTACAAAAGATAAGCACTTATTGCCAGAGGAAGAGTCCTGTCACATCCCTCTCACCTCCTCCCTTCTCCATAGGTCTCCATTTGCATCTCACTACCAAGGGAGGCATGGGATGAAAGGAAGTTGAGAACTCTGATGGCACCTCCCACAGCTTCATTGAAGCCCCAGCTCCCCGGATAGGATGGCAACACTTGCAAAACAACTTGCTAAGAACATGGAATCCCCATCTGAAACACAACTTCAGAAATTTCAGGAAGAGGGATTAAACAAAAGCAGAAAAACTCTGCCACTCAGTTTAAACTAGAATTCTATCTTTCTTTATGACATCGTTTCTACCTGAAGCGTGATATTAAGTACCTCTAAATAAACCTGTTTTTTATTTTAATATTAAGCAAGTTTGGTGTTGACATCATCCTGAATGTGAGTGAAAGGGACACGCTTACCACAGCTACTCATACAAAGCAGCATGGAAGCATCACCAGGCATACTCAGGGACAGTGGGACAGTCACAGTCCAGTTCACCTCTTACAGGGAACAATGACTGACTCAGAGACAGAGTTAGGCAGTAAAAGTTTATTCTCTGTGATCCTACAATGTTTCCTTGCCTTTGTAGATGCAGGTTTTACATTACCCAGACATAACTCTTGCACTTACCAATGATTTTCCAGTAATTGTCTGTGGTTACTGTGATTTGTTAACTAGTTTTGCCTCTTTAGGATAATTTAACAGGCATTTAAAAATCTGGGCCCAGATCATCACTGGCTAGCAGAACATACATAATGTTTAAAGGAACATAGTAACAATATACTCCAGTAGGCATATAACATTTTAACTACATGCTATGTGATCAGGCCATGAAGTGGAACCATCACTTCTACTTCAACCTATTTAAAGCTCCCATATTTCAATGCTCAACAAAAACATTTCATCAATATAATTATTTTCTTAAGATGTCTCTCATATGAAATGGCATACAGTTTACAATTGAATGAAGAGAATTTATAATATCCATGTAAGAATCAGAATTAAATTTCAAACAGAATATGACTGACAGATGACCAAGCTGCCATTATAACATCAGCACCAAGGTTATACCTAACCGTAAGGTCCAAGTGCCTTCAAGAAGAATAAATAAGATCTCCAAAAATCAAGGCTGTTTTTTTCCTTGAGGACATTCAGAGCAATACTGTCAATGGTCCTGTGCCGACATAAGAAACAAATCAGCTGAAAATAGTAGCAATGAAAAAAAAACCCGAAACACAGGAGCCAGCAAATACCACCTCTCAACAGCAGATCACACTCAGCAGCTGAACAGAAGGTAGTAGAGGACAAACTGATTTGAGAATAAAAATTCATAAGGTCCAGAGATAGCTGTTACTCAATGATGTCTCTTAAGAGACAGAATACTTTCCTGTTGGAGGATTCAATATGTCTGCTTTCTCCATCCGTGTTAGGTATTATCATTTTGTTAATTTGTTGAAATAGCCTGTAGTTGCTATTTTTAGCAAAGAAGATAGCTACTTTCCTTCTTTGAGAAAAATGTGAATGAACAACCTTGTACAGAAAAGTGGAGATGGATGAGAAGAGGAAGACTGAGATTCTGCCTCATGCTCTCTTCATTACTGCCATCCTGTTTTCACAGGGGAGAGCAGTATTCATCAGGGCCTATGTATGTTTTCTTTCTTCTCCCTCCTCTTTGGTACTGAAGCTGACACACAGAGAGATTCCACTAGAAATGGCATCACTGTTAATTATCAAAGGACACCCTGGACTGAAACTGTGTTGGTACATACTGCACCCCACACCTCCCTTGAGCTGCAGTGTTGTGCTCTACAATTAGAGCTTATGCAGCTTTTAACCTTTATAGAATTTTTCAAAATAATTTTGAGAATGCTAAAGGTTACTTACTAGCTACATGGTGTCTAATCCATGAGTATTTTCACACTCCGGGAAACACCTTATTGCTTGAGAATAGAGACATTTTCTCCTTTGCAGGACTGTTAGAGGGTCTGCTTTCATGATGAGTGAGAATACCAAGAAAGGCATTCCAGGTGGCATTTTAGTTCACTCTCAACCATGGAGTAATATAGAAGAACTTCAAAGAACCCAGAAGGAGATTGGAAAGCCAAGCAAAAATACATACAGATGAAGATAATTTCTATATCAAAAATAAAATTATGTAAACTTTACATTTTACAGTTGAATGACAGTCCACATGCACACTCATTCACACTGAATAGCACCAAGCTGTTAAGCCTCTGCAGTAAGTTACCCAGCAGAGGATCCAAGAGGCCTCCAGGCAAATAGCAACACCATCAGTCATCACTGTCTCAGACACCCCTTAATGTGTATGAAGATGTTGAGGCATTCCTACATGGTACCCAAGAATTGTCTGGCCTTCAACAGGAAAGCCCCAATCAAGTTAAAAGATCCTACTTTGGCCATTTGCTGTTAACCTTGACACCAATGCCTATTCAGTAAAAGGACAACAACCGCACAAAAACCTTTGATGTTTTCAGCAACAGGCATGGAGGCTCTTCCCATGCTAATAATCCAAGAGGGCCAAGATAAATGTTTAGGTGCTGAATCTGTGAATACAAATGCATAGTACTCACTTCTGCTGCCCTTCCATCAAGAGGCTGAATGAATGAGGCAACTTGCAGGTCTGAGGTTTATGAGAAAAAAAATTAAAATAAGAGATTAAGATAAAATGCAGCCACAAATAGAGAAATGTAAAAGTTTTCCTCTACACATACCCAGCCATCAAAAAAAAATAAAATATGGAAAATGAAGAACTGCACTTATCCTACTCTTCTTGCACCTTCACAGAAAGGTGGAGCCACAAGCAGGTAGTTAAGAGGTGACAACGCAGTCCCATGGGGCTGTGCATGGCTATACTTAAATCATCCACTGGACAAAGCAAAGCTAGATTTAAATGAAACCTGGACAAGGATTTTAACAAGCCTAGTAAGGCCTCTGATGAACTGGGGAAAAATTGGAGGCGTACTTTTTATGTGACAGATTAGTTTTTACTGAGCTAATGGAGAGGACACTGGAACTGGGAACGAATATACTAAATACCCCTCTCTAGTATTTACAGGGACTGGTCTAACTGAACTAAACAGTAATACTCTCACATAATACTCATACAACACTCAGAAAGCTCTCCGAAGTCTTTGGCACCCACAGAGTAACAGTGGAGTATTTTGGGAAAGTGGCAAAACTAGAGAGATTGATCTGTGGGCAGCAGCCACAAGAAGCAGCAGAGATCTTGCAGGTCTTCACCACAAAATGAAGAAAATCCAGACATTCTAACAGTCTCAAATATTCTGGAGATCTGTAATGGCCAGGGCCCTGCTCAGACTTCTTATGGCCAGAATTCCTGCCAATGCCACACCTGGATGAAATCCTTCCAATAGCCCACCTGAGCATTGTACCAAGAATGTGCTGAGAGAGCCTGCACTCCTTCCTCATCTTCAGCAGACGCATGAGCACCTCCTGCCAGTGTGGGAAGTAAAAAGGCTTTATGCTAGGCTGATTTCACCTTGGAAAGAAACAGATGAGGCAACCAGACCAGTTCTTCTGCACACCCTCAAGAAATATGACTGATGGTCTGACAGACAGCTGAGCAATAAGGGTTGACAGCTGATCCTTTTCTCTATGGACCAACTGTATAGGGCATTCATGGAATAGAGAAGATGTTTCATTCTGCTCAGGCACACTATCCTTTGATTATCTCCCGAGCCTGGAAATCTCATGTAGATGCATTTTCGAGTCACTTTTTACTTCGAAAACAAGTAACATGAGGCTCATGCTCCCGCACAGACTTCAGACCTTTGACGATGAGATTTATCCTATGGGATCCCAGGCCAAATAGGATTTGTCAGGCATCACTATCAGACTGGAGAAGGAACTGGACGAGTGTTGTCCTGTGTCCTGATACTGCCACCAGAGAAAAAGTTTCCCATATTCTGAGAAACAGTAGTTGACCCACTGGAAGTATACAAAGTGGAGAGCACAGAGAGGGAGATACACTTAGGTGATGCGTGGCACGAGGCATCACACAGAGGTTAGTTGGGAAGCGTATTGTGGGTAAAAGAAAGCACAAAGTAGGATCTGTAGACAGTCAAAAGACCTCTCACAAATTGAGAGTTAATAGTTTCTCCAGTGATCCCAAAGATTTGCAGTAATATAATTTCTGATTCAAGTGCCCACCTTTGGACCCAGATGCTTGGAAAGAGACTGAGTCATTTGCAGTGATTCAGGGTTTGGACCTTTGTGGCACCCTTTATCAAGCAGACAATTGTAAAAGTAAATGAAAAAAGGCACACAGAGACACAAGAAGTTACAGCAATTACTGCCACCACCATGATTAAAACTTCAAGGGTTACAGACAGGACACATGGAAAGATCCCAAAATGAACACAGTTACCATCTGAGAAGAAAATAAATTCTTTATAAGGGGTCAGATTTGGAACTGTGTAAAAATATGCACCTACAGTACTAAAAAGTTACAGACTGCCTACTGAAAAGACAGAAAAATGCTGCCTAAATTCATACTGAATTTCGGACATAGGAATATGGTACCAAAATCCATCCACAGGTAAGGAAGGCATGCTTCCATGAAAAGGGTGTCTGAAAAACGACACAGAAGTGGGGATACATGGTGAGCTGCATCACACAGTCAATGTTCATTATGGTCCTCTAACATCTGACGTTTTGTTATACTAAGATGGTAGAAAGCCTGTCCATCTGGCAACAAGGAGTGGAAATACACATGAAGGCAGAACACAGCAAATACAAGATTCTGGAACAGCATCAGTCCAGCTGCCTCCCTCTATGCCACAAGCAGACTCAGTATGTAGTTGTCCAAAACATCAACCATAGCTGAGGCTGTTGAATTGCCATCTGGAGCAGACTTCCTGAAGAGGGCATGAGGATCATTTAGAGCCTTGTTCCTAACAAAATACAGACTGCTTTCTTACGATACATAGAGACCTGATCTAAGAATTAGGTGCCCCTCACAGTTTTGCAAGAGTATGAAACTTCACTTGTCCAAGAACTGAAGAAAGAGGAAACATCTAATAGGAGAGCTCTGGCAGCTGTCTGGAGCCAAGATGAACTTTTCATCAGAAGACTGGACACCACAGATTGACCAGAAGACTACATTATAATTACAGAGAGTAGCAAGAATATTCTGTCAACCACCTGTGTCTCAAGACATTACAGTCTTCCCATGTTTAAGGGAGGAAATCTGGAACAAGCAAAATCTTCAACAGTTTGAATTACAAGATAAAACTGCAACAATACATATGATTCTTCCTTCCTGTAAATGTCTAAAGACCCTGGTCACTGAATTGCAAAGATTCTTCCTTTCTGAATACAGCAACTGCTTCCAGGGATGAGGAGTTAAATAGGGATGCAGATAAAGTCCAGAGTCCCTGGAGCCTGCTGTTTCTTGCCAAGTCCTCCTGGTGGCAGAAGGAGAGTAGGCTGGAGCAGAATGTCTGGTTCTAAAATTACCTCAACGGGGGCACTCTCTTGCAAAATGCTTGTGCATCAGGCTTTATCATCCTTCTACCTCTTTATTACTGGGAACCCAAATATAATCTATGACCACTTAAATAGGTTCTTGGGGAGAAATAGTCATCATGGTTCCCTGTACAATCTTGATGCAGAAGACTGATGATCCATAAGATCATCCATATGATCATCCATAAGAAAACATTGTCAAGGTATGAATATCCTACACACACTCATGGGTGAAAAAAAAAATTATGTTGAGAAGGCAAACAGGAAGATCTTTGTTTACTATAGGACAAGAAGAATGACAAATCACTGCAGCATCATTAGCAGGCTTTTCACCTCAGTAACGCCAACTGCAACTAAAGAGATTTCTGTATAGACCAGATCAGTATGAATTGAAACAGTGATAATTCAAGTAAAAGCCTTTAAAGGGCAGATATATACAAATCTGAAACATATTTCTCAAATAATATTTGATAATGTATCAATATGTTTACCACTTGGACGCAGGTAAAGGACAATATGAAATGCCACAACAGGGAATGTATCTTGTCACTTCACATAGTAGCAAGATCTTTTATTTCAGATTTTCATTTCAAACATTAACTGAGTATCAGAGCACACAAGCATATGGCTTTAAATTCACACTTTATTACACTACTTTATTTGTCTCTATATTTCATTTTTTCACATAAATGTTTCTCCTATATTGCTTTTGTTTTTAAAATTCAGCTATATAACTCATAACTGGTGTTTGATGATGAGGCCTAAAAGGAAACTCTCACAAAACCATAAAATCTTTCTTGTCCAAAAGGAAACCAGTAGAAAACTTTCAAGTACATTACTTCATTAAAAGCAAGCGATAAAGAAAACTGCAAAATTTCCTCTCAGAAAAACAAAACCACCAAAGTTTTAAGATACTACATTAATAATAATAATTTAAAAATTCAACCTGCAGCATACTTTTAGAAATGTCAACCTGTATTCAATTTAAAAAAAATAGTAATGCTGGATCATTATTTTTCATGTTATGGTTATGGTAGGAAAAAGTGCTAGTTACAGGTAAAACAGTCTCTCAACCCAATCACAACAGTAAAGATATAGCTAAATAGTAAGAACATTTTCAGCACTATAAATTTTTTGCTTTTCATAATCAAAATGTAGCCTATAAAAATCAAGACATTTTAAATGCTTCTAAACAATTAACTTTGTCAGAATGTAACTTCATATTTTTGATAGAGCTACTTCAACAAAGTTTTATCCAAACTGCATGGTAAAAAAATGTCCTTTTACTTCATACACAGGCACCAAAAGGTTTACTGGAGAGCTAAAATCAGTATTTTGCATCTCTAAATATAAGGCAGTACTCATACAGATCCCCAAAAAATAAACAGAACTTTTAAAACATTGTTTACAATTGCAGCCTACATGAAAAAAAGTAGTTCTGCCTTCAACACAGAGCACTTTTGTCTTTGTTTCAGTTCACCTTCAGGCCAAAGAGCTGCAGAAGCCACTGAGGAATGACTACACAGCTCCTTCCCTCCAGGAAAGTGCAACTCCACCTTCCCTGGCTCCTCTCTAGAGGTTCCAAGCTCTGCCTATGCCTCTGAAAGCAGAGAGGACAGTAACACAGGAAGGAAGCAGAAACCCCTTTAGGACAGAGAGGCAACTGCAATCATTCCCAGCCACTCAGTGCTGACGACTCCTGCCAAACTTACTTACTGCACCAACAGCCAAGTACTTTTTCCTGATGGGGTGTCCACAGTCCCAGCCAGACAGGATACACTGGCTCTTCCCAGCCCTGCCCTCCCTGCACTCAGCCCCGAGATGTGCCCCCAGAATGCAGATGCATCTGCTGGACCACCTGCCATCACCATCAAAGTATACACCGTTTTTTACACAATCTGAAGTCTAATGATACAGAAATACAGGTGATAATTGGTGATAATGGAGACAAAAAGCTTTGAAAACAAGCAGTCCACATGTGTTTTTTATGACTGCTATGTATCAGAAACCAGTAACCTACCAAACAGCAGAGATTCGTAAAGGCAGTTTATCTTATGCACTCTGAACTATGCATTAAGTAACTTATGATTATCTGAAAATGCAGTGCCACAGATATACGGAAATAGAAATATAAAATAATTAAATCATGTCTCAAACTGCTTAAAGTAAAAAGTTTTATGGGTAAAATATACCATATGCAGTACCGAGTCATCCTGAAGTAATGTTGGTCAAGTTCAATTAAGTAGAACACCTAATTTCAGTGAACTGCTATCATCATTGTTTCAAATTAGCGTTAAGTACAATATTAATTAAGCATTCTTAGAAAGCAAGACAAATTAGATGTGAAGGAGGATATGAAATATCCATGATGAAAAAAACTCCCTACAAATCTTCTGCGATACTGTTATTATAGACTATTTTTTTTCTTAATTTGACATGCTGAAGGTTACTTCCTATCATATGTGTAAGACATTACAGAATTTTTAGACCAATATATCATAGTATGACACCACCACTGCACCAGGCAACTAAGCATGTCTCTTCTGCCACTCACCACTTCCTGCAGCTCTCCTGAGCAGTTCAGTAAATCTCCCAGTGAAAATCGATAACATGCCATCATTTATTTTCAAATTATATGCTTTTTAAACAGGATCTCATAAACAAGCTCTGAAGCACTCCACTAAAGCTGTCCAGAAGTTCTGCAACCACTTTACTCAGATCAGATGAAATGTATGAGGGCAGTCATTAATTGAAAAGAAGCAATACAATAAGTTCTTAGATATATATTTAGTATTCATGACATTTTGTGCATCTGTCTACCATAAAATTTTTAACACACCAGAAGTTTTGTAATAGTAACACCGGACACCTTTGTCAAATGGGTATCTGCAAACTGTGACCTGTAAGCTGGGCAAGAGTTTGGAAATCCCATTTTATCAGCCAGCAGAAGAAATACAAGATGGGTGTTTCTGCTGAAAAGGTTCAGCTTTGCAACAGGTAACCCTGCAGACCTCCCACTGGACAGGGGCTTCACTTGACTGTTGATTAAGAAACCAGAGTAAAACATAAGTATAAATATGGGTCTCAGTTCTCTAAAGAGTGTATTTCTAAATCCTGTAATAGATTTATATCCATTTTAGATCCATTAGATTTAATTCCAGCTAAGACACATTTTCCTTGCAGAACTTCCTACAGAGCTCTTGAAGAATACCTACTAGGAGTACAGGCCCACAAATAAAGAAGGGGAAAACAGACAGAAGTGCTCTCAACTTCTTAATTTGCTCCATGGATCTCCAGTTTTCAAAATTAACAAGAATTAACTACCAAAAAAGAGAGAAAGAAGAATTACTGCTACAAAATGCTTCACTGATGGGGTTTTTTTTTAATAAATACGAAAATAATTTTTATAAAATAAAGAATTTGGTTTACTTAACTTTGTGTCAACTGTGGGTAGCAACTGAGATGTAGCTAAAATCATAGGGAAAGAAGTGAAGCTACCTGATTATCTGTGGTAACTCCTACCCCAGTAGCATCACTAGTCTGAATGCTACAACTCAAACAACACACTGCTCAGATGGGGAAGATTTACAGAACACACTTTTAAAGTATCATTAAATGACAGGTCTGACAGTGAAAAGGTACATCTGTATACCGAAGAGAAGATTATAGGACAATTTAACCACAGCCTGTAAGTAGTCAAAGACAGGGCAGAAGCTTAGCAGTGCTGGTTTATTCCTACCTCTCCTATAGGGAAGGTGTAACAACACCCTGGAAAGCCAAAGCAAGACAAATTTAGGTAAGAACTTAGGGACAAGGACCAAACACAGAATTGCTAACCTCTATAGCAGGCTACTGAGGTCTACAAAGGATTTTCCATCACTGGAAGTTTTCTCTTTCTTTACCTGCCCTCCATTGAGATCGGTTGGTTTTTTTAAGGGGCATGATTTACTCCAATCTTTATTGGCCTTAAAGCATAAAAGGAGGAAGTCCTCACCACAAGGAAGTCATACCCAACGATTACAGTAGCTCTTTATAGGCTTAAAAGCTGTTAAAGTAAGACAATAAAAGATCAAACTCCTTTTAATCCTTTATGCCCTCATGACACCTTCACTGGAAAGGAGAACCTGCCAGGGACTAGACCCTGCTCTGCTCTGTGCCATATAAACACAACATACAGGTAATCCCCGCACACCATCCATAAAAGGCAAGAACGGTCCAAACTTTTTGATAGTGTCTGAATTAAATCTCTGAAAACACTTTAAAAGTTCCAAGCATGTCAAAGAATCTTCAATTCATGGTGTCTCAGGGTGTAGTGTCTCTGTTCATCTGGCAGTACAATTAGGACAATGAAGAAGTGGTACCAACACCTTGTTCCAAAACCTTGTACAGCACTGTCCCATTTGCAGAACTTAACTACTTCCCAGAAAACAGAGTTAAAACTCACACTAGCTTGCCAGTTATAGTATATCTGACAGTTTCTCACTTGCACGTGCATGTGATGACCTTAAGGAACGGTAACGGCACTTCTCAGAAGCATGTGGGATTTTATATATATTCCAGAAACAGAAAAGACAAGACAGTAAAATTGATCAAGTGCACTTTTGTGTATCCTCTTAAGTTCTCTGGATTTCCTCACGTCAAGAAGAGGTATTTTCTAAGTACAAGACCACGGTGGTAGTTCTTTGGCTACTGAGAGTGGGAAAACTTACTCGAAAGAGTTTTGATCCCTCGTGTGGTGTTTACAAACACTAGCTTTGGGAAGCAAGCACAACAGGGCTTATTTGTACTATATGCTTAAGTTGTACACAATCTGTCACCCAAGTGACCACCAAGAAAATAAAACCTGCTTCCTACATTATAATAAAAACTATTAACTCTAGTAATTCACATTTTTACCTGTAAAGATACTATAAACTGAATTTTACCCATGCACTCTGAGAAACTGATTTAGCCTAGGTTGTTTAGCTCAGTTACCTATAGCACATCTTAAATAACAAGCTGTTCTGAACTGAAACTCTTGTCAACTTAATTTCTAACTAATTACTTTCAAAGTAACAAAAAAAAAAATAAATCTGAAGGGTGTTAGTGGACAGTAGCCATGTTCACTACATACACCTCACTACAGACTAAGCCCTCTGGTTAAAACAGGTTAGGGATGGGAGAGAATGCACATACTCTGTTCATTCCCTTCTTCTCTGGGAAGTTTGTCCTTAATATCCCAGCTTTGCTACACAAAGGAAGGAACAGAAAAGCCACAAAGACGAAGCAAGAACATTATGATAATGGCAGCATCTTCCACCAATTAATGTAGAGAGAGGTACTGTGTCCACAGTTTGAAACTTGGGAAATTTAGGCACCTAACTTCAATACTTTCACTTCCCTTCCTAGTACCATCAGCTGCCAACAACCATATATGCAACTCCTGACTCAATAGACACACATGCTGTCCAAAATCAAGGCATCCATAAACATTCTGTAATTACTAAAATGAATTATATGTGCAAAAGGCCGAAGTCTCGAATATAAATGTTGTCTTCACATTTAAGACATGCAATAAGTATTACATCTTGTACTTCAATATATGTATTAATAAATAGTACTCTCCCAAAACCAGACAAAATATTTAGTCTTTGCTTTGAAACAGTCTTACTGTCATTATAAGACAATGTTGTACCTTCCAAATATTTACATTTTTGAAAAATAATCATAATAATAATAAAATCCTCTGCTACACACCCACTCAAGAATCAAGAGCATGCTCATCCATTAAACTGACAATGAACAGATGCATTAACAAGAGAAANTAAATTATGTTCTTAACATTGAGTCCCTAACTAGCATACTTCAGCATTCAGCATGACAAATTTTATCAGATAAATATGAAAATATGGCCCAGAAATATTCATTCGTAGTGCAAATAATTAGAGCACTTCAGCCCATACCATGGAATGTGATTTTTATCACTGTAAATACAATAGTGTAAATTTAAAACAACTAAGTAGCTTTTAGGTCATTGTTTTAAAAAAAAAAA
>VYZU01056342.1:0-21867 GCA_013401355.1 Ceyx cyanopectus | reverse complement strand
TGGGACTGTGAAAATACAGATATGATAAATATTCCTTGATCCCTCCCACATTTTGTTCCTCAAGAAAAGTACCTCACCACAGCATAATATTGTAATGTGATCTGTAGAAAGATTCAGAAGTTACTTGAGCTACAGAAAAAGGTAGAAGTAAAAGGTGAGATGTTTTGCCCTGTAACAAGCCCTGCCGAAAAGAACAGTTAAATCATAATCACTCTTTCAGATTTTGTCCCTAGAAGATTAAAGATTTAATAAAAGAAAGCCAGGATGAAAGTTCCCAACTTCAAAATATTATCTTGATATTCCCTAGTCCATCACTGTGTACACAGAGATTATTAGTACAATGCTTTAAATTAATATTTTCTTACATCACTGTGGTTTCCTGAGATACACTGAGGTCACTGGACAGAAAATTTCAGAAGAGAAATCTAGATGGCATAGCTGATTTAGCAGGCTACAAAGACACATGCTAGCCTTTCCTGCAGTATTTAGTCCTTTAAATAAAGTAAAACTAACAACCCCCCAGTTAAGTTTGCTTTTAAGAACCTCATTTTCAGTAAGTAAAGAAACATTACTACACCAATCAAAGCATTGCAAAAGAATCATCCAGGACTACTCTGGAACATACTGAAAAGAAAAAACCAAACATACTGGGAGAGGCTGGTTCAGCAGAACAGGTGCCCACTTCTTCAATAAATTGCCTTGGTTTGATTGTTTGTTTTAAAGGAGACTCTAACTTTCTGAGAGGTAGTTACATTAAAAGCCTACCACATCAGGAATAATACAGGAAATGTTCTCATTGGGCAATTACAGAGTAATGATAAACACCCATACGTGATATTTGCAACGTAGTAAAGTGAGCATTAAAAGGATGATTTTGAGTCCTGAGACAGCACTGAGGAGCTCTGTCTTGTCAAACATTTGTTTGTGTGTAAGTAATCAGCTGCTCTGCTAAATCCTTAGTCATGTATAGAGAATTTCTTTTTGGTAGTTGTGCGAGACCAGCTATTCGTTTACTGAAGAAGTTCATATAAAGAAACAGATTATTTCTTTTGGTATCTCAATAAAATAATTTTTTATTATATCAGTGTTCATTTTACTTGAGGAAAAAAACTTGATTTTTGTTATTCTGTAGGGAAACATTGACAAGTAAAGACAACAGAACTTGACTCAGTGGTAATATCAGAGTAACTGCAATGTCAGTTGTTGTTCTCCACAACATCTGGTGGCTTGGGTTTTTTTTCCATTATAAAGTCCATGAAACTTTATCTAGTTCTGTGATTTAGTTATATCACTTATATATCAGAATTAATGTGAACAACATACTTAATATCAGTGCTTATACATTTAAAGTGGCAGTTTAGAGTTAAAACTTTCCTTAGGAGGCTAGATCTTGTGAATTCCCCTATCTCCCGTTCAGTAATTTGGATTATGGACCATAATCAGCACTTTAATAATTTATTTGATTTATCAATAATAAAAAAGTATGAAGAGGGGGGTGCGTTATCAACCTATATTAAGAAAAAGCAGTAATGTAATTGCACTGACCAACTAATTTTTTATTTTCTGCTAGGATATAAAATTCACTTTTATTACTTCTTGTTGCCAAAACTTATCAGCATGACTTTTGTTCTCACTCTTTAATGTTACTGGTTGTGAAAGATGTGAAAAATGACACTTTTGTATAGCAACAGTTAACTATCTAACTGACCATTAACATCATTTTATATTCCCTATTCCACATGATCTACTTTGTTGTCATTAATGTAAAATGTCAGAATAAATTAAATGTTATAGTTAGAACCATACTTAATTCTTCATAACTGGTTTGAAATGAAACATCAAAGTCATGCTTGGTAGACATCTTGTTATGTACAGCAGTATACAGACACATAAAGCTCTCACAGTTATTGATAACAAACAACTCCATTCCTTTGTTAAATCTTTTGAATACTAAAATCAGCAAGTATCACCAAAAGAGAATGAAGACATCTGAAATTAAACAGGAAAANTTAGTATAAACTTTTGCCTATGAAATTTAGACTTTATCTAAATGTTTGAGGGGAAATCATGTCTAATTTACAAATATTTCCACATCAGTAAACATTTATGTGTTTAATCTGATATGCTTAATATGAAAGTATCATTTCAGAAACTGCCAACTAATGAAAACACTATAGTATTCCTGAATAGGATAAAAGTCTGTGAAAAAGGCTTTACTTAAATTATAGTAACTTCTTCACCATTTCAGACGGCAATCTAATTAGACACTTCCATATGCAGTAGTATAAATTTAACCTGAACCTGAAAACTAGGCACATGAGACATCTGTGTTAATTATACTCTGACAATTATTCAGTTAGTAAACAGAAGCAAGCAAATTAGTTAAGAAAAAGTATGACAAGAATTGCATTTAGTAAAAGTCAGTGCAAATAAAATATTTTAAATCAGATGTAAGTGTATAACATGTATAGTAAATATGTCATGTGAGAAAGATAATGAAGTCATTTTAATGTCATAATTGGATACTTAGATTATATCAAACATCATATAAACTGAAAAAAGATTAGGATTGTATCTGTAGTTGATTTCATAGCTGATATAAATCACCAAAGTGTTTTTATTTCTTGCTTTCTTATTAATGTATTTTAATTATATCATGAGAATAAAATCAAATAGATGGCAGAGTTCATGTTTTTCTGTTAGTATGGATTTCATGCTCAGTGAGAAACAAGTCTAAACCCATGAACTTTTGTCACCTATATTCGCAACTTAATTTTAAAGAAACAAACACAAAGTTCACATCACCCCATCAACTACCCATGCAACAAAGATGATATGATACATATCTTGCATTTTAAGCTATGTCAAAGCATAAAATGGAAATCAACATATGAGGATCTTTTTGTTGGAACTGTCCCAACATATTGGAAAAACTAGTCATGTTAGCAGAAAGGATTTATGCCAACACAAGGAAAAGTTTATCTGTTTGTGGTTTCAGAGTCTGATAAAACTAAAACAATAGAAGTGCTTTCAAGAAGTCTTAGCACTATTAGCACCAATACCATTCATAGTCATTATAGAGTGCAGTGATTACAGAGATGGTGCAGTCATTATAAAGGTGTCATGTAGGAGCCAGGGAAGGACAGAGGATGCACCACACACATGATATCTTAGGCCATAATGTACTTCTGTACATAAACAAACAGTAATCTGGAGGCTTGTAACCTGTCCGAACCTCAGTGAATTTTTATGCAGAGAATTCCTTGCCAAACATGAAACCTTTCAAAGCAGAGAAGTCCTGGAGTTCTTTAACATAAATGGTTGCAATCATTCATTTTAAAAATTGTTCAAAATGCAATGTTTTGCTTGTACATTATGAGAAGCAGTAGCTGAACTGTTTCAGCTCAAAAGCAAAACAAACAATAAAACCAACCAGAATTCAGTCTGAAGCTGACACCCACTACTGAAAAATTCATTCAAATCATCTAAAGCCTTTTAGAAGCATCAGTTGACTACATCTTTAAGTGGTGCTCAAAACAGCATCTTTGAAACTGATTTGGTTATGGGGCTCCTTGCTGAATACAGTATCAGAAGTAGATGTGAATACTCTAGAGCTGCATTTCAGGGGAATCTGTGGCTTTCCCAGGCCTTTTTCATGGAGTTTCAAGATTCATTAACGGTGGTTTTTTTTGGAAAAATGTTCAATCCCTTGTTCAAATGTTCAATCCCTTGTTGCACTCAGTGAATGACTCTGAATTACTCTAACTGTAACGGCTATTACTAAGCCCAGAGGAGACTGGTTTGGATGAGTCAATGGCAGAATCTGGCTCCTGCTAATGACAGACAAGTAAGCTTTAGAGACTTCAAAAGAATCTAATCAGAACAAGAATAAATAGACAATAAATTGTTGCAAGCCATTTACTTAATACTTTTTTTTCTAATGCCAACAGCACAGGCTAAAGATTTCATTGCTGGCCCTCAGCATCCCTGAGCAGCTGGGAGAGCAATCAGGAAAGCTTAGGAAGGTGAGAAGAACAACTTTTCCATATACAGAAGTTTGGCAGAAGCTGATGGAAGGAAGTCAGAAAGAAAACAAAGGGACTCAGATGAATCATTCCCGAAATGACTGTTTCAAAGTGGATGGAGCTCTGATCTTTACTTGACACTGGATTTCTACAGACTGAGGCCAAGGCTTGTGTTTCAGAATGACTGGAATTCTATCTTGCTCTACCATGAGAGACTTGGCTGGAGCATTTCACAGCTCCCCTCTGGAAAACACATGTGCATCTTTCCTTTGGAAACCAAAGTAAAACAGGAGCAGGTGCCTGCCAAGGAACTGGGGGCACCTACTGGTGTGCTCAGAGAAGCTCTGGTGTGTAACAGCTTTGTTGGCTCTACTGAGACTGGGAGGAAAATGGTTGCGAACCATTGAAGGACACACTTGGAAATGAATGTGTTTTGCACAGTCTAAGAACATGATGACAAATTTGGAGTTGTGTGCATTTCCAAGTGAAATCTAATTTTCTTTGAATGAGCGTGCTCTTTGAGAAATGACCCCTTATTTATGCAAATTGCTTTTAAATGAGAATATTTAACAAAAGGATTTGATCCCCATATAATGAAAGTTCTTATAAATGTGCACCTAGGCAGCACATAGAGCCTTACTGCCTATTCAGGCACTTATTCTATGGGGTTTCTTTTTTACTCTTTGAGAAAGTTTAGACTACATTTTTCTAATTAGCATGAAAGATCATTAAATGGAGGATATTTTCAACTCATCTGTTCTTCAGCTATCCTTATAATTCTAAGTAGGGCTTACCAGACTGACAGGTGGCAGCATGGCCCAGTGGATGTTAAATTGCTTAGAAACATTTCGGGCTTTTCATGTTTTAAGAGAAAGGAAAGGTTCCAACCTTTCTTTGTTTATATGCCACTCATAAATGGTTGGTTGTAAAAGTTCTGACCTTATTCTGCACCTAATACTCCAAGGGAGATATTGCATAGGGCATATTTGAATATATTTGGTTAAGAAAATACAAAAATTAAATTTTGATCTCTTAATATTCAATTATGCTCAAAGTATGCTGAAGGAAATTTCAAGGATGTTGTAAGTTCTTTTGGCATGCTAATGTAACAGATGCGAAAGCATGAATTAACAGCTACAATGGAGAGCTGCCGGCAGGTACTGATTTGTAAGCTGATCCCAACTTTTGAAGGTAATTGAGTAGTGACTTAGAAATGACTTCACACTGAAAATAGAAGGACCTTTTTCTACCCATCGTTCTGCCCTGAAGTTTTTCAGAACCCTATTTTGGGTTGGAAACTGCTGCTGCCAAAGAATATTTTTTTCTAGAAGTATTTCCAAGCTCTTCCTGACTGCACAGCTGCCTGAATGCACTGACGTGTGAACAACCCTGCAATCAAAGAAGCCAAAAGTCAACCGATGGCAGCAGCCTCTAAGCCATTTGCTGATCAGGTTGTGCTTTCCTCTTCCTTTCAGCATTCCTTGCCATTGGAAGGGTTGAGGAAAACACCAACTGTGCTTCTGATCCCTCCACCATTTGGACCAGCACCCTAAAAGTCCCTTTTTATTGCCTTAGGACTTGGCAATCTCATCACTGCCTCAAGCTCAAACCCATCTTATTTCTAGAGACTGCAATGTGAAGATAGAAATAAGATTAACCTCATTCCAGTGACTGTAAAAACTACTAAGATCAACTACCTTCCATTGAATCCAGATGTCATTCCTTGCTTCTAGCTTGTGTTCCTGTAGAAAACTTCAGATTATCACCATAAAAAAATAAATTTTGGTAACATATTCCATGATCTTTTAGCACCATTACCTGTCACTGCTGACAATATTCTTTCTTCCTACTCATTGGTCACCATCCTCACCTCCTCTCTCTGGTTCAGATTCTCCACCTTTGTACCCATTGTGTGATATCTACTTGTTCTTTATTAATTTCCCATCTACCTCTTAGCCCATTACCTGTTGCCTTAATTCTCTTTCTTGCCAGCACACACAGTTTTCTACATCTCAGATGTACAATTTTTACCTGCTGATGCCGCATCAGATGAAAACAAGACTGAGATAAGCAGCTGAGCTGCTGTATACCTTTACTACATCACTCAGCTACCTAATGCTCCTGTCTTGAGACCTGAGCAGGGCAGGAACTGGAGCTGAAGTGTCACCCAGACATCCATGGCAAGCTTTAATGATTTTAATTGCTTTTACTTTGATTTGCATTGGATGTTGGAGGACTTTGCTATTTTTTTAAGTGATAGAAGAAAGAAAGAAATGTAAGAAAGAAGGGAAGGAAGGAAGGAAGGAAGGAAGGAAGGAAGGAAGGAAGGAAGGAAGGAAGGAAGAAAGAAAGAAAGAAAGAAAGAAAGAAAGAAAGAAAGAAAGAAAGAAAGAAAAGAAAAGCACCAGATTTTTAATTTTTCTAATGTAATCCAGTGCAAGAAACTGAAGGAGAAACGACGATTCCTGCCAAGCCCTAAACTCTTGAAAACACAGGTTTACAATGAAAACACTAACAGATGCTTAGTGGTAAAAAGCAGAGGAGTGGTTGCCATGGTATCAAATGGCAGGGAAGGTAGCTCCCTGTTTCAACTCCCTGGCTGCCTGCACGGAGAACCAACAAGTGGACAGCGATGCTGGCAGCCATTCGTCTCCCCACAGCACTTTGAAGGGCTGCGTGGTGGCTACTGCTGCGACTCAGCTCTGCTGCCCTGGAAATCGGGATTGCCAGGTGTTATGGTGACAAGGAGAGGGTGGGGTGGGGTAAGGGGATGAATGAGGAACAAATGTCTGGGTTTTTTGCAGTTTATGTGTTTGCTGTTTGAAGGGATAAGGTCCTGTCCCTCCCTTGTCCCACATGACCAGTACTAAAGACAGCAGAAGGGTGGTTTATACTTTCTGAAAGGTGAACAGAATAATCTACCCTCTATCCAGCATCATCATAATATTAATGAAGTCAGCCAGACAGGAGCTGAACAAGGGGCTAAAAATCTTCATATCAAGATGTCTTTATAAAGCATCTCTGTAGTAATTGTCTTTCCCTAGAAAAAGGACGTATCATTAAAATGTTTATTTAATGGCATTCTGAGAGCAAACTATATCCAGAATAAGCCTGATAGGTAAGATATTTCTATGGAAAGAGACAATGTCTTCTCTGAAGTGCCTAGCAATAGGACAAGGAGCAATGGGTATAAACTGGAGCAGAGAAGATTCCACCTCAACATGAGTAGGAACCTCTTTCCTGTGAGGGTGACAGAGCCTGTCCCAGGCTGCCCAGAGAGGCTGTGGAGTCTCCTTCCCCGGAGACTTTAAGAACCTGCCTGGATCTGTTCCTGTGCAACACGCCCTGGGTGATTATGCTCTAGAGAGGGGTTGGACTTTATGATCTCTTGAGGTCCCTTCCAGCCCATAACATCCTATGATTCTATGGTTCTATGGGATATGGGAAACACAGGATCTAGCTCCTCTCTGGAAGGAGGTAAAGCATGACCTCAAATGTCATGTGACCTTTCACATCCCAACAGTGTGACTTTTCCCAGGGGCTTGAGGGTCAGCTGTAGTATAAAGCACGTTGTCAAAATTTCTGCTGCTTTATATGTATCTCTCCTGTTATGGAATGTATCCCTGTAGGACACCCAAAATGATTCATGTGGGAGAAAGAGTGTGAGATTATGAAATTTCACTCAAACGAAAACCACCTTCTTAAAAGCAAGTGTGGGTTTTATGTGCCAAGAAGTTTTAGTAGAACAAGTTATGGAAATTTCATTAGATGGAGATAGTAGAAAAGGTCATTTACTCAGGTCTTGGGACTAGAAATGGAAAAGCATAGTCTTTTTATAACACTTTATTTCTCCTTTTGGGAGAAGTAGGTAAATGGAGATACTGAGAAAACACTGGGAACCGCACAAGTACTTTGATTCAAGAGAAGATTCTTATAAAATCATATTTAGTCATTTCTGGTACAACATCTGAAAGATTCACACTTTGTCAGATGATATTTGCATGATGTTCTAGGTAGGAATTACTATCAGTAAGAAAACGACTCTCAGCTTAATAAAACACCTGAAATCTCATACCTGAAATATAGCCTTCCCAGAAAGGTGAATATCACAGCAATGCAAACTTTAAACCTCTTGAGTATTGGACGGTATTATACTGGAAATCTATATGTCAGGGTCCAGGACATTTCTACTTCTATAAAGTTGGAATTAATGAATTAAGTTTACTCAGAAAATACTTATACAACTCTGCTTTTTTATTCTTTCTTTTTAAATATCTTTTTTTTTTTTTTCTTTCTGAGCATCTCAGAAGTCTTCTGTCATTTTCTACAAGCATATGGAATATGCTAAAAAAATTAGCAAGAAATTCTAAACAATTACATCCTTTAACTGTCTATAGATGCCATTTCATATTTGCTTATCAATGAGTTAAACAATACAAGCAACCAACCAAACACAACAGGCATGGCATAGAATCTAATTTATAAGTCTCTAAAGCCAACTGGTTTCACTTAATTGCATTCTATATAGGAGTTTTATTTAATAAAACACCACTAACAGAGTTATGAACTGTAAAATAGATCCCTCTTTTGTTAGAACTAATATTTAACCCGAGTCTTGGCCTCTTATGTAGAATATTCAACAATAATCTTATTTTCCCATATTAATTTTCTCTTCATAGTGCTTCCTCTGTTGGCCTGTGATTTCTTTTTTAATTAGTTTCTTGGCATGTATGTGGCAGTGTGGTCCCCTCCACCTCGCTGTAGCAATAACCACCAGTGGAGGTTGTGCTGTCTGCATCCAGCTTAAGTTGCACTTTGGGGAGTCTGAAGGCAGGACAGTAGCCAAGGGCTGCACAGTGACCCAGGCGTCTCGCTGGTATGCCAATATGATGATGAAGTCAAGCAACTTACTAACAAACAGTGGACAGCCCAGGGCCCCTTGAGCTCTCCTCCAAGGGCTGCATACAAGGATCTCCCCTTGAGTAGGGGTGCCTCTGAAGGTTACTTCTCAAAGTTGAGAGAAACCTTATCACATGTTGCATATGAATTGCTATTTCATAGAATCATAGAATCGTTTGGTTGGAAGAGACCAACAAAGATCATCAAGTCAAACCGTTTAATATGCAAAAAGAATACTATGTCATTGAAATAATATCCACATTTCAAAGTGAAATTGAGACTTCTGTCAATGATTTGAGATTCAACTATAATCCTTGGACTGTAAATGAGTCTGTTTAACTTATTGTAGAGGTTGCCTAGAATTTCACATAAATAGAAAAACTGTAAAGAACAATTTTGAATTATCTTAAAGATTTACAGGTTATTTTCCACCAAATATAGCTAAATCACATACATTTTATAAGATGCTGAGGCCAAATAGTAAATATTTTGATTATCATCCTGTATTTTAAAGCCTTGTGTGTTTACAATGTAAGACATTAAAATGTGTTTAAATAACTTTAATATTGGGACAGAAACCAGTTAAATAAAAGGATTCCAAAGTCAAAGGAGACCCTTACTTTGTTTTTTCTTTTTTCTTTTCTTTTTTTTTTTCCCTTTCTTTCTTCTTTTAAATACAACCTTAGCTCATTAAAGTGATTAATACAAGCCAGACAGATGGCTTTACTTGTGATTCACAGGCTTCTCATGTCAATGAAGAGATGCACATTGGCTTTGGTAGATTTAAGGTCAGAGTCTGTGTACTATATAAACTTTTTGAAGACATATCTCCTTGTATACAAGGAAACTTTCTGTCATGTAGCGGGTGTGGATTTACAAGGATAATTATAAAGCAATATACAGGCATTTCCATTAGCTTTGGCTAGTGTTGTGTGCACTTGTGTTATCACATGGTGGAGCGCAGCCTTCTACATTTAATTTGGGTTTGTATCTGCTCCAGGTTCTCTGTGTATATTTGCTCATGTAACACTTGCAAAACACTGATTCAGGTGAAATATGGGGATTGAGGTTTATGGTCCTTTAAGCCATGTTTTGTCTTTAGGAAGTAATTATTGTCCATCTTAAGGAATATTCTTGGCCCTCACTGGGGAAGTTGTTTTAATTGGTAAGAAGTGTGTTCAGTCTTGTCTATCAAAGGGAAAGATGTGAAAATATGTAGGTTTTTGTGATACAAGTAAAGGGGCAAAGAGGAGTCACCTCAGACATGTTTTAGAGTAGAAGTGTGAGAAATGGAGAAGAAATGATCTACAGTTGGTCCATGATAAGTCAGTCTCTTCCAATAATCTTATTTTTCTGCTTGCACTGTATCTACCATCCCTTTAAACAACTTTAAGAGACAAAATATTCAAAATTCAAGATTTCCATTTTCCTTTTGAGCACTTGAAATTCCTTGTCTAAAACTCAGCTGCTTGACTTATTCCCTGCCTGCATTCTGCCCAACTTTCCAACTCCTTTCCACTTGGTCTGATACCTATATGTTGATTATTTTTCCTTTGTTAAAATCTCATGTGAAGAAGACAGACTCTTTTGATTTAAATATTTTAGCATTAAAAAAATCAGTGCTGCTTTAAGATGCGACCTTCTGATCATTTGATGTGTACTCCGTCTTCCTTCTCTATGTCTTTCGTCTAAATGTTCTTTCAGCAAAACATTTTTTCTCTTTTCTATTAAAAAAAAAAAAAGAAATAAGAAAATGAGCTAATGACATTAACATATGTATTCTGGTAACTTTTAAAATTAATGTTTCCAGACAGCCATTTCATTTGCTGAAGATTTACAGGGGTATTATAAAACCATAATTGTGTAATAATTAGACAGTACGATAAACTAAATAAATATCAACTGATTATTAAAAACATTCGTTGTAATAACAGTGGTTAATCTTCTTGAATGTGTTTTTTAATAATAGTTTTAGATTTAATGTAGGATGAATGACTTATTAAAAGTAAATTTCATGTGGTTTATATTCTCCACGTTTGGCATTAGGCCATTAGCACTAATGGGATTTGAATGGTATTGAGTTCAGGAAAGCCCCCAAGTACAAATGTGGGAACCTTAATTAAGTTTTTATTAAAATCTTCAATTAAATGCAATGCTAGATTATTAAGATATTTTTTGCATATTGTTTAATGTTGGCTAGCTATTAAACATTTTCACAGGCTTCAGAAAATGGTCTCAGAGCAAGCCGATAGCTAAAATTTATTTGAAAAATGTTGATGATCGATTTTCTCATCTTGTGGGCAAAATTGGGTTTTAATGGAAATTTTCTAGTTAGCTCTGATGCTGAACTGGAACAGAACCTAATGAATAGGTTAGCAAGTAACAAGCTTAACTTGCAGAGGGGAGGTTTTATATTGAGAATAATGAAAAACTTTCTGGCCCGAAGTGGAACAAGGTACCAAAGTGGCAGCAACTGCCATGAGAGCTGTGCAGTAAAAGAAGTTGATTTGTACTGTCTACTCATAATAGATGGCTAAGGACATGTGGGACAATGAACTACTGAGGTCTAAACTGGTAAACCAGATTGATATGTGCTAATGGCACTGAACAAGTTGCTATCTTTTACTGCTTCTGTCTCATTGTTTATGCAATATGGATCATACCGACTGTCCTTACATTACTAAGAAGGTGAATTAGTAGTATTAAAGTCTTTAAAGAGTGAACATAGATCAAGAAGAATCCTTTTTCTGCTTCTCTATGAGATATCCAAACTGAGGGGAATCATTACAGACCACAACAGAAGCATTGGAAAGGAAATTAAACTCAATACTAAATGCTGTTACTCAGACCAGTTATGTTAGAATAACAGTTGCCATATTATTGCATCACTAAACTAAAAAAAAAAATAGACTGAATTAAGAGGAAGGTGAATAGATGAGGGATTGCAGTAATTTCTCTGAGGTACAAGTATTCCACTTTTATCAAGGCTAAGCTAGGAATCTTGAGTAAACTCTAGATTAATGTATCAAGGTGAAGGGGTTATACCACAAAAATGCCTTCATCCACAGAGTCCAGAAAGCGTCCCTATCTCTCATGTTTTTCTTAAACAAATACCCTTTTACACAGAAGTTGATACTAATATGCACTACCTTCTTTAATGAAATGTTAAGCACATACTATTTATTTTCATTAACTGAAAGTGCTTCAGAACATCATTACTTTTCACAAATTACGAAGATGTTCGGCAGCCAAATCTATTTATCTATTTACACCATGCTCATTAACATGTGATCTGATTTCTTTGGATTCTCTGAAGCAGTTTGCAAGCAGTGGCCCCTGCTGAGAGGGAGTTCACTGAGTGCTGTGTAATAAATGACTCAGCCCTGAAAAACCAGTAGTCCCCATTAGGTACATGAGCGAAAGATCCTGCTGCCCTGAGAATTCCTTTATCTTTTCCTGGCGTCAATCACGGTGCAAAAGGAGGTTACTCTTACATGTTTTCCTTTATTCCAGTTTCCAGCTCTGAACTTGTATGTGTCCTTAAAAATTCTCAGTGGAAATATCTCTTGCTACAGCATTTAAAGTTGTCCTTTTGTGAGTTCAGATGATTTGAAAATGGTAGCATGTTGTAGCCTAGGGAAAAGGGTGTCCTGCAGCCTGGANGATTTCTTTGGATTCTCTGAAGCAGTTTGCAAGCAGTGGCCCCTGCTGAGAGGGAGTTCACTGAGTGCTGTGTAATAAATGACTCAGCCCTGAAAAACCAGTAGTCCCCATTAGGTACATGAGCGAAAGATCCTGCTGCCCTGAGAATTCCTTTATCTTTTCCTGGCGTCAATGCACGGTGTCAGGGAGGACAGGAGTTATGAAAACAACTGCAGTCTGGTGTTAGAGGCTGTAGGTGATGCCTCAGTGAAGTTTGCAAACAGACTTGTGAAATTAAGAAAGTCAAACTAGCCTCAGATAGGCCAAGATGCGCTTCTGGTTTAGGCAAAAAGTCACAGAAAGAACAAAAGAACCTTCAACCATCTTGAATCCCTACTGAGATAGTTCAAAGCCTGTGTTGAAAGACTATGAGCAAAAAATATGAGATGACATAGTGGTGTGAATTTGAGAATAAAGCAAGCCCATATTATATTCCAGAAACACAACGATTTAATGAAAAGAGCTGTTAGGACATGGTCTTTAATTTTATTTTTTTCTTCAACATCAGCAAGTGTTAGAGGTAGGAATTGGCATCAAAATAGCTATAAAAGGATGTAATATATAAATTAGTTGTATTCCAGCGACATATGATACATGAGTGACCCCATCTGTGTTGTTCTGACTCAGAAAAAGTAACTTTTTTGTCTCACGGGTAAGAGAGCAAAGGATTCAGGAAAAGAAACGGTGAAAATGTGTTTGGCAAATGGAGAACTCAAGAGATCAGCTTGTCCATAAACTTGTCCCACAAAGTGTTAGCATCTGTGACAAATGTTAGCCTAAATTGAATTTAAGGACTCCATAATACCACCAGGCTTCACTGTCCTTTTTATTAGAGACCTATTTTTCTGATGACTAACCCCCATCTGTCTTCCAGAAATTTAAGTCCATTGACTGCTATTCTATTCATCATTGACATAGAAAAAAGATTAATTTTTCTCAAATACCTGGGTCTGAAAACCATTAGTGTACTCTCCCATTAGCTTTTTCTCCTTTAGTCTATACAGTCCTAGTATCTGTCCTCATATATTAGGATTTATTTATTTATTTGTCTGTTTATTAAGTTTATTCTAATCCTCTGGACTGTGTCTCAACTGAGGGCACAAGGAAACAAAAGGAAGTGAAAGATTATTTTAGACGTGTAAATCAACTGCCCTTCTCATATGGTGTGGGATTTTTGTTGTTGTTACTTTGTCTGTTTGCTTGTTTTTAAAAATGATGAGAATGTTGAATGATCTTCCAGTCTTCTATACTAACTCATTTGGTAGATGGGAAAATGTGACCCAAAGATGAAATGATGCTACATCACATAAAAAAACACACGTTGAACATGTGTTGACATGATACAATGATAATTTTTCTTGTTCCATCTCTTAAACCCAATATTCCCTCAATGGATTTGAAACATAGCAGTGTAATTATTTCAATGGCTATTCTACACAAAAAGTCTACAGAATAAACAGAATTAAAGAACCAGACTGAGACAAAGGGAGAGAATTTGGCTAATTGGAACATGCTGCTTTCCTTCAGGATTTGAAATAATCCTCAGTAGTGTTGTACTCTTTGGGGAAAAAGTGGACCTCTTCATTTTAGTGAGAAGAATAAATTAAGGGCAGCTCTCAATCCAATTTTAAATGAAATATCCCAATGGGTTATAAATGTGATGAAGGAAATTAAACGCAAGAGGGAAATTACAGCAGAATATTAATATAGGGAAAGGGAGAATTAATAATGAGGAAAAAAAAATTAACCAAGATATTTCTTCTATGGGATTCACTTATGTTTTCCCTATTGATCACATCTTACAAGTTCTTTTAACTCCACCATATCATGCATTAGGTGAAAGCAAAGCTTGGGACATGTTATTACTACTTGCAACATCTGGTCCCTAACACGTTCTTCTTTGATCAACAGTATGTCATCTGTTATAGTGAAGCAGATTGCATAGTTCATCCTTACTGAACCTTCACCCTCAGGACATCATGTGAAAGGCAAACTCCATCTGCCTCACAGAAACCAAAAATAATCCGAAATGTAGTAATTCACTGTGGTCATGACAAGAATTAATATTAAAAGAAGCCTTAGAAGTAAACTCTTTCTGCTTTTGTAAAAGCAGATCAAGCTTCTCTTTTGTAGATGATGATCTGAAAATTTTTCTCCATTTTGCATCACTTTGTCTCCTATTTTTTTTCAAATGTTCCATGAAGTGCATGGGTTACAGCACAATGTGGAGACAGGCACAACATGCAGCAGGTACTGCACAGTCTTGTGTCTGTGATTAGTTGTCACCTCAGCTACACACAAGTCAATCACTTTTACCACAGCTTCCAAAACTATAAGGCCAGTTTCCTCTCTCTCTTTTCTCTGTTCTAAATTAATTCAGAGTTTTTTATCTCTGAGCTGTAGAGGAAAACCAGAGATAGGTGCAGCCCTGAAGTGAACAGAAGCCCTGATGTCTCTCTGTGTCCAGTGTCAGGCCATATGGTAGGGGTGTGTTTGTCCCTCCACAAGTCAGATGGTTCCTCCTTAGTCCAGGCACAAGCCAGGGAGGAAGCCTGGGGCTTCCCTCCCTTTCCTGATGGACGAGTGCTACTGACACCATTCACATGCCCAGTGCAGCACAGCAGTTCCTCCTGCTCCTCCGAGCCTGGTGTGTTGGGTCAGGGTGCCAGAAAGGAATAACACTGAGAAAGGGGAACAGATGGGAGCTAACACTTTTCTTTCCCACAGAATATCCACCTAAATGGATCTGGCTTATTATGTTTGTTGGTTTGTCAAAAACACAGACGTGTGAAGCAATGAGATGAAACCGAATTATCACAGCATTACCCATTTATCAGCTGAGCTGCAGCATTTACCAGGTTGAATGCTCTCAACCCACGTCTGTTCTTAGTAATTTGACATAGATTAGTATTTAATGAAATAGGAAAAAATAATGTGATAACATGATTATATCTGGGCTCATCTGTACAATACAATGCAGTGCTCAGCTCTGTTTCGCACTGAGCCTGTACTCTGTTGTACACTGAGCTTGGACAGTGTGGCACAGTGAATTCTTCCCATTAGATGGGTGAGATGTTAGAATGTTATTTGCTTTTCTCACACATTCTTGAGCTGAAGGCTGTTGGATTTCCTACACTTTTCATTGAGCTTCTTAAATCATTTAAGTGAAATAAATTGTTCTCATCATATATGTGTGGTTTCATTTGCCCTCAGATGTTTTTGCTCTTTCCCAAGAAAACCTGTGGAAACTGTTGTTAGGGAAAAGGAGGCACAAACTTACAGGAGTACTCTCTGTCTATATTTCTGATATCTAAACCTCTTCTTCCTCCTTTTTTTCCTCTGCCACAGTGAACAATGTTTAACTCAAGTTAGCAAACACCTCAGCAGAGAGTGAGATTTCCTTTCCTCCTGAAGGTCTCAAATTAAAACTGTACTTTTCTAGTAGAGGAGTAGATTCTATTCCAGTAAATGTTACTCAGTTATGAATTATTTCTACACCAGAAAAGAAAGTGATTAAAAAGCTTCAAGGGGTAACTTATGAATTTAAATGCTTTGCAAAACACTCCCATTAGAGAAAGAAAAAAAAGGTGGTAAAATGTGGTACAAGGTCCATTTCAGAGTGCTTTAATGCAAGGCTAATGTAATGTTTTTCACTGGAGATTTTACTAATCAATAGCTGCATCAGTGATGAATGCTGACTATGTTTCATGAAAAGCTTATAAATATTTACACTGCTGAAATACAAATATATTTTCATCTCATGTTCTATATGGTCTATTTTTAATATGTTAAAGGAAATAATACCATGTATGTGTACTTCAAAAAGTTCTAACTGAGGTGGATAAAATGGATTAAAGAAGAATACTATTTAAGATTTTTAAAATTTCCTTAGAACTGTGAGGTGAAATGGCTGCTTCATCAGAAATCTGAGTGCCATGATGTTTAGGTTGGACAGTAGGAAAACCTACTTCCCTGAGAGGGTTGTCAAGACCTGTCCCAAGCTGCTCAGGGCAGTGGTGGTGTCTCCATCCTTGGAATTATTTAAAAGGCATGTAGATGAATTACTGAGGGACATGGCTTAGTGCTGAGCTTGGCAGTGTTGGGTTAGTGGTTGGACTTGATGAACTTAAAGATCTTTTCCAACTGAAAGAATTCCATACTTCTATGATGCTATGTTGTGTTAATTGCCACAGAACCAAGTAAGAAAAAAAGGCAGTATTTCATTGTGAACTCAAGCAGCTACAGTGGTAAGAAAAGTAAAAAAGTTGGTTTTTTTTTTTTATATGGGTCACTTCAAAGATATTGAATATTTTCTTACTTGCTTCTTACGTGCTAGCAGAAGCAGCTGAAAAGCAATGATTTTTATGATCAAATTCTGAATTTTTTCTGAAAAAAAAATTCATGTCATACTTTAAGTGACAGTGGATACACATTAAGCTGAAATGGAGCTCTTATTAATTCCAATCAATTTCTCATTACTTTATTTGTCAATGGGCCAGTAATGAGAACACTGTTTTTTCCTGTACTCAGGTCTAGTAAATGAAGTTAAACAACAGATGTTGAACAGATGTTCTCATTATTTTAGTGTCTTGATTTCTGGTTAGTCCCTGAGTTGTTTTACATGACTAAGTGTTGCATCACTTTTTTGGTGACAGATAAAGTACCTGAAAGCATTGACACTCAAAATCTCATTAGCAGACACAGTTTTATAAAATTTTGATATGGTAAATAGACACATCACTTCTTGTTCTTAAAATGGCATGTCAACAGAATGGTAGCAGCAAATGCTTCCACTGAAATGTAACATTCCAAGACCAAAGTTTCTTCATATCATTGTGTGTGTTACACTCTATTAAACAGCAAATGTTGTGGGGTCTTTTTGTTTTGTTTTGTTGTTATTTTTTTTAGATTTTATTTTCCTTTTCATCAGGGTCACAGAGACATTCTGAACTCATCATCATGGTGATAATCTGTTATGTGAACTTTAGTACAAATTAGTCACTCAACAGGGCTGCACTGGTTTAGACAGTCTCAGTACTTGAAAGAACTCAGTGATGAATGTAACTGCAGTGCAGTGAGCATCAACATAAAAGCATTTCATGAAAGGTCTACAGCCCCATTAACACTTTGTCCCCCCAAATATAAATCTAGACTGCCCATTTAAGATTGCTTTTACTGTAACCATTCTCCCTGCCAGATACCAGCACTGTCATGGTCAGTTCCCTTTGCTTTCCCCTTGCTGGGATGCCATCTCCTGCAACTGGTGACCTGTTGATTGACTAGAAGGTGGCTTGGCTCAGCCCCTGCTACTGCCCTACCAGCTATGCACGTGGGCAGAGCATTTATATTTGGTCTGGACACTGCTTCTTGGAGAAGCAGTGGTATTGCAACATTCTCCAGCAATTATTGCATGTTCTCCAGCAGAAATTGCCTCCAATGACACAACCCTTGTCATTAAAGCCCAGGAAATGTGATTTTGTCATGTCTTGTAACAGTTCCTAAGCTCACTGCTCCAACAGTGCAGGCTCTCATGGCTTTATCCAGGCATGCTGTGTCTACAGTTGAGTTCAGCCTGGTTTAGCAGTTGCTGAGAGGAGCAGTAGCTCTGTTAACTGCTGTTTTATCTTAACCCTGTGATCCCAAACCAACCAACAGGTGGCCAACAGCCCTTAAGGGCAGCTGTGTTTGGGGAGGTGTCTGTCCCACTCTGCTATAGCTGGGAGCTCCTGAGAGATAAGCTGGTGCTATGAGCAAAAGTGATTTGAAAATAAACCTAAGGAGACTCCAAGACTGGGAAGGAAGAAAACCCCATTGCAGACATTGTGCACCTCCCAGCAGAAATCCTAGAATGCTGATACTTGTGGCAAATCCCTCTTTCTAATATTTTTGGGAAGGACTGAAATAATCACCTTAAGGTGATTATTTCAGAAGGATGAGCATCACAGCAAAGAAAATGAAAAGGGACTGGTAGATTTTTTAATAACAAATTAAACTCTATTACTAAGGATGTTGGTTTTTTTTTGTATTAATATGGACTATAGTTGTTATAGTCATTGTGACTGCACTAATAATTGTTCATATATTTTATAAAATAAAATAATAAATAATAATATATNTTTAGATAACTCTATCTCAGACATTTCTTTTTTTTCCTAGAACCCTAACTATTGTTTAGAATGTTCTGTAATCATTTTGCAACTACATCTTCTTCATCTCTTAAGCATATATTCACTTAGGAATTTAGTATTCTTTATTTTACTTCATGACCAAATAGCATCATTTTTGAAACCTCTCTGTCCATTGTTCAGGAATAAGTATGACAGTGTACAATTATCCTTTGTTAATAAAAAGTAGAAATGCCTGAAAAAGAAATTCATCGCTTCAACCTTGAACTTTATGGTAATACAGTTGAAAATAACAATGAGTCGTGATTACAAAATCAGAGATTGAATTGGCATTTCTTTTAATCTGGGTCTGTCCCAGACGTTGTTCAGCAGTAAACATTAGCAAGGATGAAATATTGCCAGAGTAAATCTCCCCTCAACACACACAATCCCAAAACAAGCCATAGTTTTCAGACTCAGCTGCACTTAACTGCCCAGAGCCAAAGCCAAAACATAAATGATACTGTTTCCATTTCTTAAGAGAGTTTCCTCAGTTACCTTTACCTCTTTCAGCCTCAGACCATCTGTGCCTATAATCTTCCATCTCTCCCTCCGGCCTGTGGCTGCTTTACGAGCCTTAAAAGTAAATGGAAGCTTTGCAACTGCTATTTCTGTCTGGAGGTTAAGCGCTTCCCTTGGTTTCTCCTTCTATTTTCCTTGTTGAATTATTATGACATTTCCTGCTCAAAATGTAAATTCTTAGGTTATATGAACCAGTAAATACAGAACATAGAAGAAATCCCTTTTATATTACAAATATCACATAAAAAGATCTCTGAGATTAAACTTAACACCAAGCATATGCACACTTGGGAATAAACTTTTGTTTCTTTCTAATACTCATTAAAGAAAATGTAGCTACAATAATGGAATAAATATTCATGGTCTGATTCACTGTTTGGGCTGTTTTGAACAAGAAGTTAATAGAACGAACTACCATGTGGAAGGATGAAGAGAATGAACAGGCTTCCTTGCTGCAACAGTGCTGAGCTTGTTACTTAGTTATATAAGTTCAGGAAAGTGCAGTGGATGTAACCATGGTTGCAGAGCATTAAAACCCAACTCTGATGCTGGGTTACAGGACACAGGTACTTTCTCTGATG
Source organism: Ceyx cyanopectus (assembly GCA_013401355.1). NCBI lineage: Eukaryota > Metazoa > Chordata > Aves > Coraciiformes > Alcedinidae > Ceyx > Ceyx cyanopectus. The sequence goes on along the minus strand of VYZU01056342.1, from coordinate 1,974 downwards.
GCAGACTGCTGTGTCACACACCAACCATTGACATACAGCTTAAGAAAGAAAGTTAATTAACTTGTACGGGGGAAAAAAAGTAATAACTGAATTAACTGGATGTTAATATTCAGTAGATTATCAAAATGGTTGAGGAAAGAAGCCAGAGAATTGAGATCTGTTGTATCTGACACGTGAGTCACATACTATTTGGCAGCAGCCATCTCCAGACTAACAGCTGGATGTCAGAAATTCTGGCAAAAATCAGTGTAGGAAATTTTTTCTTTTAGCACATGATATTCCTTTCTTTCAGCCAAGGCCATTTAAATTACCAGGGTATCCATCACTGGTACAGTGAAGAAAACTCAAGCAGAGACAGTGGACACTTCCTTTTTTCCCCCCTTTTTCTTTCCCAAAAGAGTATCTCAGGGTAAGTTAAAACCTGATACTGTTCTTAGGTGAATGCACCAATTACTTTTCTGCCATTTTCATGCTGTCACTGGTTTTATTTCATCTAACTTGCCAAGGACATTAGCAGAGAAAATACAAGTAATGACTGATGAGGAAAAAAACAGAGAAGTAGTGCTTTGGAAGCCCTTTCAACAACCAGAGAGAGTAAGGTAGAGACTCTCAGAGTTTTCATTAAACTGACCTCCTCTGAGCAAGCATGTATCAGTGAACAATTTACTGTGCCTTAGGTACCATTTTGGGGGAGGGAATTACCATGTGATTACTGCTCCCCTGCTCAGCCAAAGGCTAAAATGATTGATGTTTTTCAGCCAGTTTCCTTCTTGGATTGGTCATATTTATTGTTCTTACCCTTTGACTGAGGGCACGAAAAGGCTAAAGCTGTTCTATTAAATCAGACAGCAACAGGTGAATTAAGACCAATGAAACCAGAACTTTTTCCTTTCCTACTCGCAGGCACATCTATCTACATTAGCCAAGTGACAGAAGAATTGTGTGAGAGGCAAAGAGATAAAGAGCAGAAGAGCTTCTCTTCCCATGTGTATTTCCCATGTATGTATTTTTCAGTATCTCCATTTCAAAAAGCAACATTCAAAACTAACCACAACCCAGATGACTTCCAGAATAAAACCCAGCCCAGTCCAGCAGCTTGAGGGTGAAAAATGCCACCCCTTTGAGAAATGAATGTCCCACAGAAGAAGAAGAACAGGCTTCTGCATGTTTATGTGCTATGCATCTTTGGTGCTGTCTCAGCTTTCTCCTGGCACCTGAAAAGTTGGCATGATGACTCAACAGAATCTGCAGTATCCTGCTGTGTTGTTTTTAGCTGTGCTGAAAACTGTGGTGGAGCAAGCAGAAAAATTGTGCTGGTTAGAAGGCTACGTAAACTAATTTTAGAACCAGTTTGGAAACGAAGGATGAGGTTTACAGGAACAAGGTTGTGTGGTTACACTACTCTAGGATCAACCCATTATAAATTTATTGCACTATTATTTTTACATAAAATAAAACCTTACTTTGGCACTGACCAGGGACACAGTACAAAAGTAGACTGCAATGATAATTTTCAGTAAAACCTGGTAATTTTTAATTGGGGAGAAGCTTTTGCCACTTGTAAGAACAAAAGAGATTAAAATCACAGAGAGAATGCATCATGTTGGTACTAAAAACACACGTAGAGTTATTTTCTTTGGTGCCCCTCATTCTCCTTCTGCTATAAGCTTTGTTCCTGAGCTGTCAGTCAGAGAGAATTCTGTGGCCCTCAAGACATATCTTTCCCTTCCTTTATTGTCTTCCACTGAATGTCTCCTACAGGGCAAATGGGTGCTCACATGACCCTTACAGTTTGTATGAAAAGACTACAAGTATTTAAACAGCTCAGAGGATACAAGAGCTTCCCTTCCAAAGTTTTAGCACCTCCAAGGTACCTACAGCTCATGGACTGACTACTCAGAGATAGCTCCATATTAGTTTATATATTATATAACCATAGAATAGAGTCATGGAGTCATTAAGGTTGGAAATGAC
>VYZU01056330.1:0-19861 GCA_013401355.1 Ceyx cyanopectus | reverse complement strand
TTTTTTTTTTTCTCTGCATTTTCTGCTTCATTTCATTCCACAGTGGCAGGGGGGAATGTTGTCATATGGCATTGGTAGCAGCATTATATTAAATGCAACACCCAAAGGAAAAAAAAAATCTATTTTTGCTTTAAAATTGGAGTCAGATTTTCAGAGGAAGGTAGCTAAATCATGCCTGATGCCAAATAGCAAATCCTTGCAGGCGCACACAGCCACAGCCACACAGCACATACATCTGAAACCCTGCCAAAGATGGGCTCAGGAACTACTACACTCCTCCTCATTCCTCCCTTTATTCCTTCTCTTTATTTCTCCCTGTTATTCCTCCCAACAGAGCAGAAATACAGCTCTGGGGCCTTTTTCCCACACTGTGACTCCTGGCATCAGGTTCCTCTGTACACAACATCAGATCTCAAAATAAGATGATGGCTACTACTACTCCTTATTATTATAATGCCAAGAAACTGGGAAGAAAAAGCCTCCCTGAGGAGGTCTCCAACTGCAAAGAAGCCCTTGAAGAATGAATGATCCCCCATTACCTCCACAGTTACACAGTTAAATCTCTTTACTCAGGTGAAGCTCTTCATGAGAAAAATCATGCAGTTTGGAGATGCACATGCATGTTTGCACACTGGATATTTTGATACACCTTTGGATAACATTCCTGTTTGCAGTCATTTATGAAGAAGGGAAATACCATCTTCCTCTTGTTGAAAAGAGAAGATCTGTATGTAAATAATTGCTGCTCTGCATTTCTCACAAGCACAGCCCTGAGCAGGTTTGGGGTGGGAAGCATGACTCAGTGAGATCCCTCAGGAAGCACTGAGCAGAGAGCACCCTGGCAGCAGATGTAGTATGCTTTGGAAACACCATGGTGCGCACATAATCCTCCTCTGCTTAGGCATTAACTAGCTGAAAAAAACAGACCAGATACTTGGNATAAACATCATGGCACGGATTAATTCCTCACTCCTTTGCTGTTTGCAGACAGTAATTATTTTTAAGATTAAGGGATTGTGCTTTTGTCTTGCGCTTTTTTTTTTTTTAAAGTGGTGATGAAGAAGCTGAAATTGTCACAGTCAACAGAGCTCAGTCATTAACAAAGTTAAATAACAAGCAAGACAGATTTTTTTAAAATCTCAAACTTGTGTTTTTCATCTGAACTAATTATTTCAACTTAGATCCTGGCACAACTCACCATTATAATGGAAGGGAGGTTTCAGTGAAAAACCTGCACCTTTATCAAGAAGCTTGGCTTTAAGTCATCTCCCACTGAAACATCAGAAGATCAATACTGCACAGCACCCCCGTGTACTGGATTATTGTGAACATCCTGCTGGCTACAATTCAGCTTTCCATTTAATTGTGCTCTTATTTAAAATTCTGCTGCACCTGCAGAAGAGTAAAAAAAAAAAAACCAAACCTGATAGGCATTTTGTAAGGTTATGAACAATGAAAACTCTATACAAATGTCAGAGAACAGATAGTAGACCATAAATCATCACTTGATGGTATCAGGTGAAATAACCTCTTCTCTCCCCCACCTCCCCAGGGAAAGCAACCCTGAACATGTTAAATGCTGAATTTATCAGTGATGCAACATCCCCACTGACATTTAGATATGAGTCCATTTCAGCAATGATGGACAACTTTTTTCATCTTACATTTTTTAACATTTTTCTGGGGACGAATTCTCTCAAGCAACAGATAAAAATAGGGTAGTGTGGTGGTGAAACTTTAAAAAACAGCCACACAAGTGATTGCCTTGTATCTGTCTTCAAAAAAGTAGTGAAATGGGTCTATTCATATGACAAAAGTAAGACAAATTGTTTTCCATCATCTCTTTGATAATCATGAATGCTAATGCTTTCTCTGCTATGTTATCTTGTCAAATTATGGAAACCCAGGCACTCGGGCTGCCGAATGCAGTCTCTCTGTACCTAGAGAACACAAAGCAACAAAGGAAGAAAATCAGCCCAGCCTGAAACCAAAGGGGAAATCATTAACAAATGCTTCCAGATCAAAACAATTTTTCTTTTTTTCTTCTTTTTTTTTTTTTTTCTCTGCATTTTCTGCTTCATTTCATTCCACAGTGGCAGGGGGGAATGTTGTCATATGGCATTGGTAGCAGCATTATATTAAATGCAACACCCAAAGGAAAAAAAAAATCTATTTTTGCTTTAAAATTGGAGTCAGATTTTCAGAGGAAGGTAGCTAAATCATGCCTGATGCCAAATAGCAAATCCTTGCAGGCGCACACAGCCACAGCCACACAGCACATACATCTGAAACCCTGCCAAAGATGGGCTCAGGAACTACTACACTCCTCCTCATTCCTCCCTTTATTCCTTCTCTTTATTTCTCCCTGTTATTCCTCCCAACAGAGCAGAAATACAGCTCTGGGGCCTTTTTCCCACACTGTGACTCCTGGCATCAGGTTCCTCTGTACACAACATCAGATCTCAAAATAAGATGATGGCTACTACTACTCCTTATTATTATAATGCCAAGAAACTGGGAAGAAAAAGCCTCCCTGAGGAGGTCTCCAACTGCAAAGAAGCCCTTGAAGAATGAATGATCCCCCATTACCTCCACAGTTACACAGTTAAATCTCTTTACTCAGGTGAAGCTCTTCATGAGAAAAATCATGCAGTTTGGAGATGCACATGCATGTTTGCACACTGGATATTTTGATACACCTTTGGATAACATTCCTGTTTGCAGTCATTTATGAAGAAGGGAAATACCATCTTCCTCTTGTTGAAAAGAGAAGATCTGTATGTAAATAATTGCTGCTCTGCATTTCTCACAAGCACAGCCCTGAGCAGGTTTGGGGTGGGAAGCATGACTCAGTGAGATCCCTCAGGAAGCACTGAGCAGAGAGCACCCTGGCAGCAGATGTAGTATGCTTTGGAAACACCATGGTGCGCACATAATCCTCCTCTGCTTAGGCATTAACTAGCTGAAAAAAACAGACCAGATACTTGGAGGTGCTGAAAATATTGCATTCCACTGACTCGGAGGTGATGGAGACCCATAGGGCCAAAACTCTGGGGACCATCTGCACAGAAAGATTTTCTCTGCAAATTAAGGCAGGACAAAGCCCCTCTGGTACTTGGAACTTTGTTCAAGACTTTAATTTTTGTAGGGTTTGAGCAGCTTTCAAATAAGTTAAAATCACAGATGGGATGAAGTGAACTTGGATTTAAATTTGGATTTCACAATGCACATATGCATACACATGCATGCACACAGCACAGCAGCTTCTCTGATCTAAGAAATTGATTTGAACTACTCTTGAGACAGAGATCAGTCATGAGGCTGCATCCCTAAATCACCCACACCCCTGATAATTACAGTCACAGATATTAGGGGAAAGGGGCAAGAGAGAAGAAAATCTCTCTCACTCTCCAAAAATAAGTTTTTATCAACCCACAGCAAATGCCTCTTTTTTTCCCCATCTGTCTCCTCATTACCTAAGGAAAATAAAATTACACCTTCTCTCAGCTCCAGGTTGCTTCTGCTGATTTTCTGTGTGGTTGCTTTTCTCGTATGAGCAGAAAAGGACCGAACTGTTATTCCTCACTGCAGCTTTCAGCAGCTCTGAGAGGCCCATGGCTTCCTTCCCTCCCACCAAAAGGGAAATATCTAAACTCTTAGAGACTCCTTGATTTTTTCAGCAGCTTAAATTTCTCCTTTACTCCTTTGAACTTACTTATCTGCAGAGAGGACTAGAAAATCATATTAAGTCTCTAATTTGCACTTACACTACATAACCTCTGAGCTTATCTGGGACTTTGAAGGCAACTTTGAAACTGGGAAAGGCACTTGTTCTTTCTAATTTATTTATATTAGCTGCCAGGTTATATCAGCTGAAATTGTCACTTGCCTGATGGTCAGATGTTTCTAGGCACCTTGATTTCCTAGAAGAAAAGAAAGATGCTCTTGTACCTGATTCATAGGCCATAGAACTGATTACCTAAATTGTCTCCTCACAAGATCTGAGTGAGTTGGGGAAAGAAAATAAAAGCTATATTCTCCTCCACATTGTGTATTGTCTATACCACAACAAAGCGGCTCAGTGCAATAGGGCTTTAAATCAGAACATCTGAGTTAGACGTACTCGTCTTACATAGGTGTAAGTGATGCTGTGTGATACACGGGATATAAAGCAGGACAAGGTTTTTGAAGTTGTTTTATCACCTGCAAAGTTTTGTGTGATTTGGTTTTCTTTGAATTTCTAAAGTGAACTTACTATCATCACAAGAGAGGAAAGTAAGATATGAAGCATCATTCCTCATACATCAACTAAAACTATAGCTCTGGCAATTGTCATTAAAGACTCCTGAATACTTCATCTAAGAATACAGTCTCCATCATGATGTTGGATCATATTCCTACTTAATTAATTCTATGCCATATTTTAAATATCCTTTTTCTGATGGTTTTAAATACTGTTCTGAAACATTTCCCCTCATCTCAATGGTAAATTAAAATACTACATATGCAATTTAAATACCCTGATTCATGTGCAGAGGTCACTTATGATGAGGAATATTAAGTATGATAACAAAGTGTTTCATTTATTGTGTGTCTGATAGTTTATAATTTCTTCTTCAACTCTTCATAATGTTATTTATAAAATATGCATTTGAAACCTTGAAAAATTTTCAAAAAAATGAAACCTTGTGTTATTTAGAATATTACTTTTCTTCTTGTTCCTGGGAAAAAAATATGGGAAAAAAATCCCAAACCAACCAACAAACAAACAAAAAAACCCAACAAAACAAATCAACAAACAAACAAACAAACCCAATACCACAAAACATGTGAATTTCTACCACCAAAAAAATGTAGTTCCTTTTATCTTTATGCATCAAGGTATAATAACTACATGCAAACCTCACTGACTGAACAAGATAAGGCTGTTCATACAGGAACAGAAAAGCCTCCACTTTAGAGAAACTTTTAAGAAATGTGAGTGTGCATGTAATGTAACTTTCTTTTGCAAAGGGTATAAACATAAATTACATGTCAAGTTAATTATGGTTGTAAACTGAGGCTTCATTTGCAGCAATTGTTTCTTACTGGAATGGATATTGGGACTACCGTTCTCAAAACCAGTCCAAGAAATCTCCTTATCTCTGCAAAGGTAGCAGAGAAATAATAAGAAATACCATAAGGAAAAAAAACTGTTACTCCTCCAAAGTAAACAAGATAATATGTTTCCCACCTCAGCTAAATGCAGAAACTTCTGAACTATGCAATTGCCTTGGTTAAAAACAAGCACAAGGCTTGGAAATGTCATTGGAGCCTTTTAGCTTTAAGTATGTACTTAGAAAGGTTTTCCTTGTGAGGTTAATGTCTAATGAATACTGCAGGAGAACTTGCTGATTCTGGCTCTATCAAAAACTGGCTGTACAAAGCACTAAACACACAGAAAGGAGCCACAAGTGGACCTTTTTTCTCTGTTCTGGAAAACAGGTTAAATGGGAAAACATTTCAGAAGCCAAATTTGATCCCTGAGCACTTTAATTTATATATTTATTTATCATACCCTATTTAAATGAGAGAGAGAAAAAGACTGAAGTTCTCATTTTAGCTGTGTGGAAATGACAAAAACTGGAACTTCAGAATGTGAAGTATGACAAAGGAAGTAATGAACCAAAGGGAAGCATCAGAGTAATAGATGATGCATTATTCACTCCAAAGCTATATGAACACAGAGACTTTATAAATCGAAAGGTGCTCAAGAAAGAGAAAACCTACATTATGTTACAAATCAGATGTGGGACTTGGAGGGGACATGAACAATTATGGGATAAAGGGAAGTTCATATTGAAATGAGAAACAGAATATAGTCATGAGGGACTTCAATTACCTTGACATTTGCTGGGAAAGCTACTCATCCAGGCACACAGAGTCCTGTGGTTCCTCCAGAGCATTGATGATAATTTCCTAACAAAGGTGTTGGAGGAGCCAACAAGGAGAGGAGTGATGCTGGACCTTGTACTGGCAAAGAGGGACTGGTTGAGGATGTGAAGGTAGGAGACACTCTTGGCTGTAGTGACCACGATATGGTGGTATTCAGAATTACAGGCAGTAGGTACAGAGTAATCCTGCACAAGCAGTATTGCTACCCTCTACTTCAGAAAGGCCAACCTTGGCCTTCTCAGGGAACTGCTTGGAAAAAATCCCATGGGACAGGACCCTAGAAGGTAAGGGGGCCCAAGCAAGTTGGCTAATATTCAAGCACCCTCAAGATCAGTGTATCCCAAAGAGTAGGAAATCTAGTAAGAGTTAGGAGACCTGCATGGTTGAGAAGCGAGATACTAGATAAACCTAAGCAGAAGAAGGAAATATATAAAACATGTAAAGAGGGACAGACCACTTGGGAAGAATACAGGGAGTTTGTCAAAGGATGCAGGGATGCAACAAGGAAAGCTAAGGCCTCCCTTGAACTAAAGCTGGCAAGGGAGGTCAAGGACAACAAGAAAAGCTTCTACAAGTATGTTGGAGACAAAAGGAAGTCTAGAGGTAATGTGGGCCTGCTGTTGAATGAAGTGGGTGCCCTGGTGACTGGGGATAGAGAGAAGGCTGAGTGACTAAATGCCACCTTTGCCTCGGTCTTTACTACTAAGACAAACTACCAGGAGTCCCAGGACTCCAAGACCACAGAGGAAGTCTGGAGGGAGGAAATTCTTTCCTCATTTGAAGAGGATTGGGTTAGAGACCAATTGAGCAGACTGGACATCCACAAGTCTATGGGCCCTGATGGGATACACCCATGAGTAATGAGGGAGATGACAGAGGTTATTGCTAGACCACTCTCCATATTCTTTGAGAGGTCCTGGAGAAAAAGAGAGGTACCTGAGGACTGGAGGAAGGCCAATGTCTTCCCAATCTTCAAAAAGGGCAAAAAGGAGGACCCGGGTAACTACAGGCCAGTCAGCCTCACCTCTTTCCCTGGAAAGGTGATGGAACAACTTGTGCTTGCTGCCATCTCTAAGCATGTGGAGGAAAGGAGGCTTATCACAAGTAGTTAACATGGATTCCATAAGGGAAAGTCATGTTTGACTGATCTGCATTTATGATGGCACAAGGAGTTGGATAGATGAGGGGAGGGCAGTGGATGGGGTATTTATTTACTTCAGTGAGGCTTTTGATACTGTATCCCATGGGATCCTCACAGCCAGGTTTAAGAGGTGCGGACAGGGTGATTGTGCAGTGAGGTGGATAGGGAACTGGCTTGAAGAACAGAGCCCAGAGAGTTGTGGTCAGTGAAGCAGAGTCTAGCTGGAGGATTGGGAGTAGTGGCATCCCCCAAGGGTCAGTACTGTGTCCAATATTATTCAATATATCATCAATGACCTGGAAAAAGACATAGAGTGTACCCTCAGAATGTTTGCTAATGATACCAAACTGGGAGGAGTGGCTGACACAGCAGCATGCTGTTCTGCCATCCAATGTGACCTGGACAGGCTGGAGAGCTGGGCAGGGAGAAATCTAATGCAATTTAAATTTAATTTAATTTAAGAGCAAGTGTAAAGTGTTGGATCTGGGGAAGAACAACCCCATGTATCGGTACAGGCTGGGGGCTGATCTGTTGAAGAGCAGCTCTGGGGAAAAAGACCTAGAGGTCCTGGTGGACAGGGGGATGACCATGAGCCAGCAATGTGCCCTTGTGGCCAAGAAGGCCAATGGCATCCTGGGGTGCATTAAGAAGAGTGTGGCCAGCAGGTCACACAGGGTCTCCTCCCCCTCTACTCTGTGCTGGAGAGGCCCCACCTGGAATAGTGCATCCAGTTCTGGGCACCCCAGTTAAACAAGGACAGAGAACTACTGGAAAGAGTTCAGCGCAGGACCATTGAAGTGATTAAGAGAGTGGAGTATTTCCCTTAAGAGGAGAGGCTGAGAGAGTTGGGGCTCTTTAGACTGGAGAAGAGGAGACTGAGGGGGGACCTCATCAGTGTCTATCAATATGTTAAGGGTGAGTGTAGAGAGGATGGAGCCAGATTCTTCTCAATGTCATACAATGACAGGACAAGAGGCAGTGGGAGGAAGTTGGAGCACAAGAGGTTTAGGGTCAACACAAGGAAAAACCTTTTCCCAGTGAGGGTGACAGAGCTCTGGAACAGGCTGCCCAGGGGGGTTGTGGAGTCTCCTTCTCTGGAGACATTCAAAACCCGCCTGGATGCAATTCCTGTGTGACTTGGTCTAGGTGATCCTGCTCTGGCAGGGGGTTTGGACTGGATGATCCTTCTAGGTCCCTTCCAATCCCTAACATTTATGATTCTATCATTCTATATATGCAATTATTAGAAAATCATATATGTAACACATGCAAAATACAATCACCATTTATCTTAATTGGCTTTGGGCTGACCTTCAGCTAAGCACTGTATTCAAATTTACAAGTAGTCTCCTTGTCTTCAAGTACTGATGGTTAGATAGGTGCTTAAGTACCATGATGAATCAAAGACCTCACCTGTGCCTGTCATGACACCCTCCAGTACTTTCCCTTTGTCATTTATCTGGGTAGTGTCCACTGCTCTCTTCCAGTACATTCCCCACATAACTACACCCCAGGCAAGGAATTCCACTTAAAAGTCTTCAGTGTGTGTTTGTAACCTCAGTGTGTGTTTTTATGTTCTCCTGCTGCTCTGTTTGCCACAAGCTAATAATAGTGTTGCAGTATCTATCTTTACTACTCCCTCAAATTTTTTGAGGTCTTCCATGCATCATAAACCTTACGAAGAAGCTGCTGCACTTTCTTCATCCAACATAGTAGCAAGTGAACCAGCTTCCCCATTCCTCAGGCTTCCTTCTGCTGGAGCTTCCCACCACTGCAGCTCATTCACATGACTCATTGGAATAGCTCTTGGCCTTGCTCACTCCCCATGCCTCAGCTGGAATCTTTCTTCTGTGTTGCTTGAAATGTTCCTTCTTCAAGCAGCTACATCCCCACAGAGGTGTTCAAAACTGTATGGGGAGAAATGATACTTTATAAATAAACCTTGATGGAATAAGACCTATCTAACAGTCCCACACACAGTGGGGTGCTAGTCCTCACTGACTGAAAGTTGACCATAGATTAATTCAGGCAATAAGTTAGATACTTTGTTTCATTGATGAGCATTGCTGAGAGAGCTTGCAAGGGCTGGAGTAAGTCACTCACCCTCCCATACTCCTTTAGCAGTTTTGATGATCAAAAAATTCTGTCTCACCTCAGACTACCATTATCTTTCTTTACAGAGAAGAAAGACTGTCTTACTAACAATAAAATTATCCCCTTGGGTACTAGGGAATGAAATCTAGTGCAGGAGCATAACACACATAGTAAGAGACAGGAGATGTCTAACCTGAAAAAGCAATTTGACCCACAGCCTTTCAGGAATTATTTTCAATGGTTCAGTGTTCTTACCACAACACATGTATGATTTTTATGGAAAGCAGGTAACACATACAAAAATATCTGCTTCATTAAAAATGTATTTCCTGCAAAGATTTTCCTGACTGCAAATTTTTAATCAGTTACAGACACAATCCTTTGCAAATGTCATAAAGAATAATGATTTCTTTTAAAATAAACAAGGAAATTAACAAACAAAAACCTTTTCACTTACTGAAACATAAAATGCCTCTGAGTGTTTCGGTTCAGTATCTTATGGTTAAGAAATGCTACTAAAGATTATTTAAAAGCTCAAAAATCTGACTAAACCAGAAAATATATTAGTATGATTTATCAAGTGATTAGACTGATAATTCTGTTAGATCTTAAAATTGCATTACCTTGCTATTGCAAGGTAGATCTAGTTAAAGGCAATTTGGACTGTCTGTGAACACAGTGATGTGATCAGAAGATTGGGGAGTGAGTTGGTCATAGTTTATACGTATCTGCACAAAACATCGATAACATACTCTCAGTCACAGTGAGCACAGCTGGCTGAAATGCTAAGGCAGATGAATTTAAACACAGAGGCTGTGTTTTTATTAACAAGGATAATTACTTGTTCATACAACTAAGCTGTGGCTGTAGCAGGCTCTCTGCCACCAGTGGTTTTCAAGCTGGAAGTTAATTTTCTGGACTTTGAATTATCTCCTCCAGTTTGAACATGAATTATGACAAAGAAAGTCTGTGGTTCATCTTGTAGGGATGTCAGAGTAGATTATTATACCGGTCTCTTTTTCACACCACATTACACAAATGTGTGTGATATACTAAAGTACATTTTAACTGCAATATCTTCCTATATATGGCTAAAAAGAAAACCAAACCAACAAAAAAACAGTTTTGACAAACTTAAAGCATGGCTCCAGTTAGGTTCAATAAATGCATCATAATATTACTACTACCAATGTTTTCAAAGGACAAATTCCCACAGATCTGGGACTGGGATCCTTCTGAACAACAAGGTATTGTTCACAGAACTATAAAAAGGGAGAAGAAAAGAGGGAATTCATGGCAATAAATACATCCAAACTCTACTGCACATTTTTTGCTAATACCTAGACAATTGTGTATCAGGCCTGAAGGAGTGGTAGGAACTGAAAGAAGCTCCTAGCACCTGTCATGAAGAAGGGACTTAAAGAGGCAGCATAAGATGAAAGAGAGGACAGAGGGAAAAGGAAGGGGACAGAGCTTCCTCATGTGCAGATTATGTCTCACTAGGAGTCTATTTGCTTGGAACAGAAAGACTGTCATGCCTGTCATTTCTAAAACACACCTTGTAAGTCACACCTCTCATTATATTACTCTTTTGAGGAAATCAAAAGAAGTTTGCAAACCTTCCCCTCTGGTTCTCAGCTGTGCAACAGCATGTCTCCTACAGCCAAGACTCACTTAATTTTCAACATGTCCCAGATATTTGGTGGATAACCTTAAAGATAAGGAGGTCAGTGAACTCTTTGCTGAATTTCAATACTTTCATATATATATATATTTAGTACCTAATATTTTTCTACAGCCTTCAATGGCACTTATGCATATGGTTGTAACTTTGATGAATGCTCAGCTTTCGTCCATCTGTTAAGATAGAAATAGCATTTAAATTGAAGATTCATAACTTGAACTCAACATTGAAGATATTTAGTGACTAAGAAAAGGAAATGCCCATATCTTCTTTCCAGCTCATTGTATCATTTCCTTCTGCACAGGATTATTTTGGAGCAACATATCGAAATAAATTCAGTAACAGCAATAACGCTTTGCACTGTTACAGCACTTGCCACAAGCAAGTTAAATAACCACTCTTCTTCAAACACTTTCAGTACCACCTTGGATTTAGGATATTAGAGGCAGGTGAGAGATATTATTTAACATGTCTTAAACCATTCTTGACATCTGTTGCTGAAGCAGAAATAGATGGCAAGTCTCCTGAGTATTTACCCATTCATTTTACCACAAAATGATCGCTTCTGTCTATGATATGAGTTCTTCAGTCAAGAGATTTCAATTACACAGCCCATGCACACAATTCACATTTACACTTGGATGATTAAAAAAAAAAAAAAAAAGGAATTGATTCAAAGAAGGATGAAACTTTTTTTTTTCTTTTTCTTTTTTTTAATTGGACTTTAACAATCTTAGACAGACTTGACAGTGCAAGGCGAAGGTTGGCAGCTCACATCTGGGAATACTCTAACAGCATTCACTTGCCCTAGTGCCCCAGACACTAGGAGGATTTGTTCAGGGCAGCTGAAAAAGTGCCCACTGGGAAGAAAAAGTGTAGCCAACCAACTGTGATCTACATCTTCTTCTAAGAAGAGTCCTCACAACATTCTTAATATCTCCAACTTAAAAAGGAAAATATAAACCCATTCCAGATAAAGCCTGGATAGAACTTAGTACTATTAAACTCTTAATTGCTAGTTTTATTCTATTATATTGGTGTCGTTCAAAGCTGCTTGATATATTTGTTACACCCCAGATCACATTCACACCAGGAAACCTGTAGCATTTTGCTACTGTCCCCAAAAGCAGCAGGATTGTTCCCTTAAATTTCAGTGCTGAGAAATAATGAGGACCTTTCACCTGCACTCAAATGGGGATTAAACACATATTTATAGAAACATGGTTTTAACATGCTGTGCTGGATCAGGGTGAACATACTTTGCAGGTTGCAGAGTGATGCCATCTGGGGCACATTCTGAACCCCACAAAACCCTGTAACGTTATCAGAAACAGATTTTTCCCTATGATTTTAATCAGTGCCTACTGCCCAGGGTCAGTAGGGCTAATAGAAGCTGGAAGATTATCTTACTATTGTCTGAATTGCATATCTCTCAGAAGACATTCTGGACTTGATTTTTTTACCTGGTATAATTTCCCCAAGCTTCTGAAAATGACATAAACATTTTATAACAAGCTATTATAGAGAAGTTGTTATTTTGTTTGTTTGTTTGTTTTTCCTTAAAGAGGCATGCATTAGAAGTTGGATGTCAGGAACTTACCTGGAAGATTTGTCAAAACTGAAAGAAATAAAATAAATCCCTGAGGAATAGACCTGTACAGTCCAACTTGTGATGAGAAATAACAGTTTACATGTTCCTTCAATAACTTCTGGATACACCAGGAAAGGAAACTACAGCAATATTTCTATAAGTAATTAGGAACTGTATTTTTCACTGCTCCATTCATTGGAATTTGGCAGTTGCTCAAATGTTGGGGTTTTTTTGTGTGGTTTTGATTTTTTTTCCCCCAGAATTAAAATTGATTAGATTATTTAAATATGGTACAGCACTTTCCAGCTGTCTCTGCTTACCCCATTTTTTTTTTTTTTGGAAACAGCTAAATATATCCTTTTCCCCTTCTCTTTACCTCCAGAATTTTTTTAATTTATTATGTTTTGGTTGAAAGGGGAGGAGGATCCTTCCATTACACATCCTAGGAGAGATCTCTATGTTAAATAGCACTTAGATCTAGCTTGTACTTTATCAGCAGGAAGTTCAGAGCTGCTGTGCCATTCTCCTTATACCGTCCTCAATTTTCACATTCACTGAAATTAATTTGGCAGCCATATACAATTCCACTTCTAGAAAGCTGAATGTCAGAATTTCTGTTTTTCCAATGTTAGAGAGCCCAAGGGAAATGACCATTGGCTTATTCAAATGTGAAGGGATGTGACATTTTCTACCACCAATACATCCCCTTTTCAGCATGTGAAACTTTGACAATCCTTGTGTCTCCAAAGCAGAGAAGCATAAAAGTAGCTTCTAATATTTTCCCTCTCCCAGGGGAAATGCATGTTTTTGCACAAGTTCAAGGAAGAATTGAGAAAACAAAACTGTATTCAACTCTGTCCACAATAGGAAAAAAGCATATGCTTTGAAATATGATAGCAAACACATTGTAAAGGCATCATGGAGACAGAGTAAAGGAGAGGTACATTTGTATTTTGCTGCTCAAAGAGAATGCAATGTTCTTTGGCCCCATACAAATGTGGATTTGAATATCCAAAATTTCTTTAAAAACTGACCTACATCATTGCTGGTGGTAGCTGAAGCAGAATGGGACTGTTTCTAATGCAGGCACCCAGATTGCTATGCTCTTGACCTAGTCAGTGATGTTGTTCCCTCTGCATCTGCATATTTGAAAAAAAAAGGGGTTACAATGGGTCACACTAAGAGTTATGGAGACATAAGGATTTTTTTATGCTTATACCATCCAGTGCTGTTTTCTGGACACATGTAGAGAAAAGAAATAACAGAAAATAAATAAGGTTGTATGGTTAATGCTCCAGGGCTGCCAACTTTTGCTGTTTTATTAGGCTTGAGATATTTACAGATTTACTTTAAGGTGCAGCTCCTTGCATCTGATTACTATACATCATTTTTATTTTCAATTTTTAAGAATGTGTCTAATTTTTAAGGTTGGAGAAGAAAGCTTGAAGCTTGAAAAAATATGAAGATTAATAAAAAAGGAAGCCAAGAAGGAAGCCAGTGGGAAGCGGAAGGAAGAATTGGGTTTGCAATGATCTGACAGCCTCCTGCATTTATCTCTTGCATTGGGACAGTGTCTGTGAATCCTAAGTTTTGAATGTGCAGAATGTGCAATGTTGGGTTGTAAAAATGGTATAAAACAACCCAAGATACATGTGCTATAAACAGATCAGATATGCTTGGGAAGAAAGAAGTTGAACAATCCTCCCACTCCTCCCACTTTCATCCATCTCCCTTACTGTTAGACTAGTCCTTTGTGTAAATACTGGCACACATTAAATGAGCAGAAATATATTCATTTCCAAGGGTTGTTCCATAAAACAAGAGTGGCCACTGGAACAGTGGTCTCAGCTGCAACCTCCATTGCTTTGGCCATAGCAGGTGCTGCAAGGAGTTTGTTTCATTCTTCTTACTGCCAATGATGCTTCCTCACTGCTATAAGAAACTATATATGGCAGAGTTTCAGAAGACCACCCACTTCAATCCAACAGAGAACCTCTGATCCTCACACATTTCCACATTCCCAGTCAAACACCCAACTACTAGCTGAGGACAAATTCCTCATGAGGAGAATAAAAAGCATGGAAATGGCTATGAAAAAAGGCGCATATTACATCAAAATTTAGTTGTCCCAGGCTGGGTGGGAAATATGAGATTTTTAGAGAAAGATTACTGTGTTTGGGCTTTGAAATGGATGAGACTTTTTGAATTAATCACTTTCTTCAAAGAATAAGGAACATTTAACCATGTTTGTTAAGAAATCCCAGCAAAGTGGTGATACTGATCTTCCCCTTATAAAGCAAGGGAACTAATAGAGATTTAATGGTGCACGGGTGCTGCACAAGGTTTCCATGGCAGGTGAACCAAGACCAATATTGGTGTTAGCAAATGAGAAATCTAATTCGAGAGTTTCTTGTATATGCTTCCTTGTGCTATAGTGGGCAAGTCAGTAAATAAGACTGGAATTCAGTTTTGCCATATGTAAGAAAAGGTTTCCCCTTTTTTTCAATACTTTTCTGATATTCTTTGGAACAGAGGATCTTTCTTGTTCCATACGATAAAACTTGGACGACATTTTTCTTTCACTAAATATCACTAGTGTGGTAAAAGGAGTATAAAGATAAAGCAACATTTTGCAATCAATCAGACGGTAAAGAGTTTTTTGATGTCATGTTGTCTCTCACAAACAAGTTGCTGCTAAAATG
Source organism: Ceyx cyanopectus (assembly GCA_013401355.1). NCBI lineage: Eukaryota > Metazoa > Chordata > Aves > Coraciiformes > Alcedinidae > Ceyx > Ceyx cyanopectus. Next base: position 4,715 of record VYZU01056330.1, on the reverse strand, counting down.
TTCTACTGTTTCCTATCCTCATATGCTGAAGATACAGAGTCTTGTTTGCAAATTTCAGCTTTCATTACTCAGACAAAAACACTGGAAAATGTACCACTAGGTCATGAACCACTCAATTTGAAGTAAATGTGCTGGCTGGTTCTTTCTGTCATAGTATCTACGGTAGGCATATTACACATTTCCAGCCAAAAAAAAGAGACAAACAAACAAACAAAAAAGTTTCAGACCATTCAAATGAAGTTAAAGCTTTTGCTATGATATAATTAGCCTCTGGAAATGTTTACAATTAGAGTTTCTTTTTTTTGTTGCTATTTCATTTGTGTACATGAAATATATGGCAAACAACATAAGGCATAAGTAGTTAAAAGGAAATCCTAGGGCACAGATCACTTGGAAGCTTTAAATAACTGAAAATGTACTTTTGAAAAAATGCTTTGTATACAGAAAAAAAAGTTTATTTGCCAGGAAAGGATTATGAAGATGTTGTGTCTGTCCAGAAAGCACCGTGCTTAAACCCAGGATGAGGTGTTAGAGCTGAAGCTGTTAGTTCAGCTGAGATTTCAGCCTTCAGAGAGTGAGTAGGAAGATTTCTGAGAAAAGCAAATCTGAAAATATGACATTTCCTGACACTGTTTTGCTAAAGTTACTGAAGGTGAAATGATCATGCAGGCATGGGTGCCAAATGCCTCTGAAGTACAAGTGTCTCATCTTCAGCAGGGTCACTCAGGGGGCATGTATCGATTGGAGCCTTCCAAGCTTTTACCTTACCTGCACTAAAATCAGCAGTGGTAACCTAGGTTAGATTGCAGTGAGGTTGGGTATTGGATGCATAGATCCTTAGTATTGTACCTCAAGAGTGAACTTAGCACTGTCAGCATGACTGTGTCGATGGTGCTATCAAATGCCAAGAAGGTCACAGAAAGTTAGTCATTAGCATTTCAGAACACTATGTAGCAACTGACCAAAAAAACTATTATTTTAGAGGAAAGCTCTCTTCCTATTGAATTCACAAATACCTAAGTGAGCTTCCATGATATGTTGACAAATGCAAACATACATTTATAAATATTTGTGGTGGTTCTCAAACTTTCTTGTCCAACAGAGCTTCAAAAGTCTTGCAGGTTATTATATGTCATTATATTCAGCTTTGGGATGAAGGAATTGTGTTAAATGCTGCTCAGAATGGTTGCCCCAGATGTCAGCAGGCCATTTCCCCTGGGTCACCACACTACAGTTTTGGGATTACTAAACCAGCACAAGACCCTGCAGCATCACCAACAGGTCCTTTTCGGTCCCTTCCAGCCCCTAATATCTGTGATTTTCATGTTGGGGGGACCAGAGCTAAATGTGTACTGCAAGTGCTGTCTCACAAGAGCAGAGGGGGAGAATCACCTCCCTCAACCTGCTGGTCACACTTGATACACACAAAAAAACGTTATATACTTAGAGGGTGACAGAACACTGGAGCAGGCTGCCCAGAGAGGTTGTGGAGTCTCCTCTAGAATTATTCAAAGCCCACCTGAATGTGGTCCTGTGCAACCTGCTTCCAGCGACTCTGATTTAGCAAGGGTGGGTTGGACTAGATGATCTCCAAAGAGCCCTTCCAATCCTTATTATGCTGAGATTCAGTGTGTGATTCTGTGATATGGTTCACTTTCTGGGCTGCAAGCACACATTGCTGGGTTATGTTGAGCTTGTCCAGCAACACAAATTAAACACAGACAGAAGAACAAAACAGGAAGAGCCAGAACNTCTACAGGGAAGGGAACTTTTTAAAGTTTGATGATCAAAACACAAGTAATTTTTCTTGGACAAGTGAAACAGTTTCTAATACACAACCACTGTCATAGCTTTGAAAGACATGACAGTATTTTCTCCAGTAAAGGTCTACTAAGTTCTCCAGTTTTTGTTACTTACAAAAACGTATGCACAATTTGTTCGGTTACTTAGATTAACAATTCATTGGACTAGAAATGATTTTAAGAATTAGTGGTAAAAGGAGTATAAAGATAAAGCAACATTTTGCAATCAATCAGACGGTAAAGAGTTTTTTGATGTCATGTTGTCTCTCACAAACAAGTTGCTGCTAAAATGTTCTACTGTTTCCTATCCTCATATGCTGAAGATACAGAGTCTTGTTTGCAAATTTCAGCTTTCATTACTCAGACAAAAACACTGGAAAATGTACCACTAGGTCATGAACCACTCAATTTGAAGTAAATGTGCTGGCTGGTTCTTTCTGTCATAGTATCTACGGTAGGCATATTACACATTTCCAGCCAAAAAAAAGAGACAAACAAACAAACAAAAAAGTTTCAGACCATTCAAATGAAGTTAAAGCTTTTGCTATGATATAATTAGCCTCTGGAAATGTTTACAATTAGAGTTTCTTTTTTTTGTTGCTATTTCATTTGTGTACATGAAATATATGGCAAACAACATAAGGCATAAGTAGTTAAAAGGAAATCCTAGGGCACAGATCACTTGGAAGCTTTAAATAACTGAAAATGTACTTTTGAAAAAATGCTTTGTATACAGAAAAAAAAGTTTATTTGCCAGGAAAGGATTATGAAGATGTTGTGTCTGTCCAGAAAGCACCGTGCTTAAACCCAGGATGAGGTGTTAGAGCTGAAGCTGTTAGTTCAGCTGAGATTTCAGCCTTCAGAGAGTGAGTAGGAAGATTTCTGAGAAAAGCAAATCTGAAAATATGACATTTCCTGACACTGTTTTGCTAAAGTTACTGAAGGTGAAATGATCATGCAGGCATGGGTGCCAAATGCCTCTGAAGTACAAGTGTCTCATCTTCAGCAGGGTCACTCAGGGGGCATGTATCGATTGGAGCCTTCCAAGCTTTTACCTTACCTGCACTAAAATCAGCAGTGGTAACCTAGGTTAGATTGCAGTGAGGTTGGGTATTGGATGCATAGATCCTTAGTATTGTACCTCAAGAGTGAACTTAGCACTGTCAGCATGACTGTGTCGATGGTGCTATCAAATGCCAAGAAGGTCACAGAAAGTTAGTCATTAGCATTTCAGAACACTATGTAGCAACTGACCAAAAAAACTATTATTTTAGAGGAAAGCTCTCTTCCTATTGAATTCACAAATACCTAAGTGAGCTTCCATGATATGTTGACAAATGCAAACATACATTTATAAATATTTGTGGTGGTTCTCAAACTTTCTTGTCCAACAGAGCTTCAAAAGTCTTGCAGGTTATTATATGTCATTATATTCAGCTTTGGGATGAAGGAATTGTGTTAAATGCTGCTCAGAATGGTTGCCCCAGATGTCAGCAGGCCATTTCCCCTGGGTCACCACACTACAGTTTTGGGATTACTAAACCAGCACAAGACCCTGCAGCATCACCAACAGGTCCTTTTCGGTCCCTTCCAGCCCCTAATATCTGTGATTTTCATGTTGGGGGGACCAGAGCTAAATGTGTACTGCAAGTGCTGTCTCACAAGAGCAGAGGGGGAGAATCACCTCCCTCAACCTGCTGGTCACACTTGATACACACAAAAAAACGTTATATACTTAGAGGGTGACAGAACACTGGAGCAGGCTGCCCAGAGAGGTTGTGGAGTCTCCTCTAGAATTATTCAAAGCCCACCTGAATGTGGTCCTGTGCAACCTGCTTCCAGCGACTCTGATTTAGCAAGGGTGGGTTGGACTAGATGATCTCCAAAGAGCCCTTCCAATCCTTATTATGCTGAGATTCAGTGTGTGATTCTGTGATATGGTTCACTTTCTGGGCTGCAAGCACACATTGCTGGGTTATGTTGAGCTTGTCCAGCAACACAAATTAAACACAGACAGAAGAACAAAACAGGAAGAGCCAGAACCAGAGCACGACACCAAGGACTGGACAGTCCTATGTTACAGGTGTACCCCTGACACTACCTCTGTGTGCTACCACATAGCTCTGTCCCCTCTCATGGTTCAGTTTTCTCCACTCCCATCACTTCAGGACTACAATGCCTGAATTTCTTAATCTCAGTTTGATATGTCATACGGAAGCAATTCCACCAAAAACAGAGATTATTTGGCCACTTAAAGTGAGGCATGTGTGGCTGGGCTGCCTCATTCATTGGATGGACACAAGGCTTAAATCACATCTGTTTGTGGCTACAGTTCTGTGAAGCTTTATGTCATTAAAGAGGTTAGACTGGCACACCCAAGGGATTGTCCAGTCTTGAGGCCTATGAATATTCATCTTCAATCTAGTAAATGGCTGCAAGTTGATGGGGGTTATATATTGAGAAGGTGCATTTATATTTTGACAAAACACACAAAGCCATCAAAGGACAGTGGTAAACAAAACTTCAAAGAGAGGAACATGGGCTTTGGCATGCCTCTGCTAATAGCATAAACATGGGCTGTAATTGCAATAATCCTTCAGTACTTTAAGTGCAGGAACAAGAAAAAAAAGATCCTACTTCTTCATGAACACGTTGCCTTGAATTTCATCAGCAGGGGTTACATGTATTATTCAATCATACACCTACCACTATTATGAAGTTGCTCTTAATTATACTACAAGTGGAACCTCTCAGGTAATCAGAATTCAGGGCTAATGCAAAGCTATTCCCCCATCAATTTATAACATACACAATTAATCCAATTTAGAATTTCAAGTTTTTAGTGATTATAAAATGCAAACAACTGTTCATTTTTTTGCTTGGGGGCGGACTTCATTTTTTAATTTTTTTTTT
>VYZU01056325.1:2191-19009 GCA_013401355.1 Ceyx cyanopectus | reverse complement strand
AGCTCAAGACAGGTGCATTCCTCAAAGTAAAAAAAACAAGTAGAGGAGGCAGGAGACCAGCATGGATGAACAAGGAGCTGCTGAAAAAACTCAGGTAGAAGAATGAAGTTCACAACATGTGGAAAAAGGGACTGGTCTCTTGGACAACTGTATCAACGCTGTCAGGGTTTGCAGGGATGCAACAAGCAAGGCCAAGGGAGTAAAAGAGAACAAGAAGGGCTTCTTCAAATACATCAATGATAAAAGGAAGATGAGGGGAAATGTGGGCCCACTACGGAATGAGGTGGGAGCCCTGGTGGGGATGCAGAGAAGGTGGAGTAACTGAAGGTCTTCGCTTCAGTCTTCACTACTAAGACCAGGTCTCAGGAATCCCAGACCCTGGAAGTAAGAGTGAGAGCCCGAAGGGAGGAAGTCTCTCCACTCGTCAGTGAGGATTGGGTTAGAAACCTCTTGGGTAAACTGAACACTCACAAGTTCTCCATGGGACAGCAATGGGCCTTGTGTTCAGGAAGGTCAATGGTCTCCTGGGGTGCATAAAGAAGAGTGTGGGCAGCAGGTCAAGGGAGGTTCTCCCCCTCTACTCTGTGCTGGTGAGATCACATCTGAAGTATTGTGTCCAGTTCTGGCCTCCTCAGTTCAAGAGGGACAGGGAAATACTGGAGAGAGTCCAACAGAAGCTGCGAGGATGATGAAAGGACTGGAAGATCTCTTGTGAGGAAAGGCTGAGAGCCCTGGGGCTGTTCAGCCTGGAGAAGAGAAGCCTGAGAGAGGATCTTGTGAATGTTTACAAATATCTGCAGGGTGGGTGTCAAGTAGAAGGGTGTCAGAGGCTGGCACAGGCTGCCCAGAGAGGCTGTGGAGTCTCCTTCTCTGGGGACTTTCCAACCCCACCTGGCTCTGTTCCTGTGTGGGCTGCCCTGGGTGACCCTGCTCTGGCAGGGGGGTTGGACTCGATGATCTCTTGGACATGATGGTCCCTTCCAACCCCCACCATTCTGTGATTCTATGTTAGGAAAGCCCATCATGGTGGGTGAGAGATAGGAGGGATGATAAGAAAGTACATCACTGGGAAGTGGACTCAGGAAGCTCACTGATCCATCCCAGCTTCACCTGACACTTTGTTTCCTGCAAGACCAGGTCCCACCCCCTATCTATCCCACCCCCTCTGCCTATGCCTGCAATGACAAATCTCCTGCAGGCCATCTTCACCTGGCTTCATCCCATATGTCCTTGTTCTCTTGCCTTCCTTGCCCAGCATAGGTCACTTTTGCTCCAATAACCCACCTCCCCCACAGCCATTGCCCTGCTTGCTCTCTTTCCCATCTACAAAGGCTGGCCTTGCTTTGCAGCTCTGAGCTCTGTTCTTCTCTCCCAGATTCTTGCAATGCCAACAGCTCCAAGGAAGACCAGGACAGTCCCTTGAGCTCATGTCAACCTTGCTTTCTGCCAGGGCCTGCCTTTCAACTTAGCAGGCTGCTTAGAATGGAGTTTGCTGCCTGCGTCTCTTTATAGATTTAATTTGTCTGGATGCCTGGTGACTGAACAGGCATTGTGGTCCAGTTATGGCAGCCAGAAAGTCCACAGGGCCTGCTGAATGTCCTACAGCTCTTTGCCTGGTTTAATGATGCTACTCCAGCACACTCAGTCTTTACTGAGCTGTCCCATGTAGGGATGGCTTGGGCTGGTGCTTGGAACATGTCATGTTTGCATGGAGAATACCAGATGAGGTGCACCACAAGTAAGATAAGGACCCCTTGTGAACCTTCCTCCCTGTCACTTGACATTTATTACACCAATTCCCAGCCCTGCAGAACAACATTTCAACCTGTGAACGTGCACATGGCCCCATCTGCCTGGAGACTGGGCCATCACTTCTTCTTTTTTATCTTCAAATACACAGAGCTATGCAGAGCCCATCAGGACACTGAGAGGGGATGGCACCCACAAAGATCAGGGGGTGTGCTGTCTAAGGTGGGCAGGGGGTCTGACAAGGGGGAACCTTATTGCATCTTCCTCCTGACAGGTGGAGCAGGGTCCATAAGGAGAAGAAGCCAAAGACAGGGGGGAGTTTGCAGTGAGGCAAGTGGCTCTAACATGTGCTTGCAAAGTGTTCACGGGTCAGGACCTGGCAAGTGACAAGTCTGGTTTTAAAAATGAGATGAAAGCAAAGCAGACATTCTGCATACTCCTTAGATGCCATCTGCATGTGGCATGCTACAAGAAAGTCTTTCCAGACAGGGATGAAAAGGAAGAATGCAGCCTTTCTTTGCTAATCCCCTGAGTCCAGCAGCTGGGTCTTGAAGGAAACAGTAAATCTTGCAAAACGTGTGCTGAGAGTTGGCCAGAACACAGCGTCCGTGGAGGCCTGGCCTCTTGCTGCACTGCTGGGTATTGCTTGGTCCACCCCAACTAGGACTTTTGGGTGTGGCCATGACTGTTAGGTCTCTTCGTGCACACAGAGCAGTGGTTGATGTTGGAGCTTCCTCTTATGTTTGACCTGGTGGGAAGATACTGGGTAGGATTTCCCTGCTAGGGAAGGTGTTGGGCACTGTGAGGACTCTCAGCACATGGCATGACACAGGCATACATGAGGATGGGATGGCTTCCACCAAGGTAGGACCTGGAGTCCTTTGGCAGTGCTGGACCTCAGGAATCTCCTGATGCTAGTGCAGCCTGAGATCATCTCCACTGGAGACCATCTCAGCAGCCGGACAGGGACACAAGTACATCTCGATGTTGAACTCCATCTAGTGGCACGTCCGGGCCTCAGCATGGTGGAATCATCTCCATCCCAGCTGTTCCACAGCCTGGACACTTGGAGCAACCATCTGGCCCTGGTTTTGGCTGCAGGAACCAAAACACCAGCAGACTACTCCCTGCTCCTCTTCCCTGTCCCCAGGTTGTCTTGACATGCCCTCCAGAGTGTTTTGTGACAGCAATCTGTTTATGAGCATGGTAAACAGCTGATGCAGAGGATATTTGCAGTGAAGACTCTGCTTCATCATCCAGTGAAGAGATCATCCAGGGGAGAGCCAGTGAAAAAGCAAGTTGAGATTTGGCCGTTTCGATGGGGCAGTCCAGCTGGCAAGTTGTGCACATTTGTCCCTTCCAGGGGTTACAGATGTGTGCTGGACACTGTGGGAATGGGATTTTATAACAGTAATTAGTTTATTCCTGAGGTAAGCAGTATAAATAGGAGAAAAATTTGTTTCCTGTTCCAATGCAAATAACCAACTGGCAGCCAGTTGGATAAGGGCCATCGAATATCAAAAGCCAAACAGGGGACTGTGTCAGCTCTATATCCCCTTCTGGCTTATTTGCATGCTGGTTGGTAGAGGAATGTTTCTCTTTAGGTTACTAAATTTACTAGCTTACTGTATTTTTTTAGCTTGGGGCTGGTTATTTGAGTGGCCACTGGCCAACTGGCTGCCTACTGTTTATTTGAATGGCTGGTGGCCAGGATTTGTCACTGGCCCTCTCAGCATCCCAAACCCAATCAATGTTATTGACCCAGGAGAATGGGCTTCTTCTCAGCTGGGCTGACCTCATGTCAGTGGCAGAGCTCTGCATCACGTCCTGACAGGCTTCTCCTCCACCAACCATGACCGTCTTAACTGGTTTTGCTCTTGGAATAACTGTATTTTCTTTCTACCTTTCTTGTTGGCTTTTAGTTTTCCCTATGGTGGCATAAGCCACAGCTAGAAAGAGCTTCTGCTGTTCTCTGCTGGGTGATGCTTTCTAATAACACTTCAGCCTGTCTCTGCACCAGGGGTGTGAGGTCCTCCTCCTGCTCCAATAAACATTGCATCTGTGTTTTGCCCAGGCTTCCTTCACATCCAGTCCCAGACTTCCATGGGAACTCCACCCTCTACACACCATGGTTTGAGCAGAGCAGGATCCTGCCTGGCACTGGGTACTGTCACTGTCATGTCCAGATGGGGCAAAGCTTCACTGTTTTTGTGAAAGAGAAGCAGCTGGCTGTTGTCTCATCAACATCCAACCAAACCAGAGGTGCCTCTTCCAGCTGTTGATATGGCCTTAGTGGAATGGTGCTCCACTGCCTCTTCATCCAGACCTGCAGCAAAGAAAGATTTTATTTTCCTTCCTATGCTAAAACTACATGGCCATTTTCCTGGGACTTCTTGGCTATTTTGAAAATCACTGAATTTTCCTCTTCCTACTGGTGCTATCACACAAGAGGATGCAACAAGATGTGGGGAGGCTTGCCACTGTTTCCTCAGGACCCTGAAATCTCCATTTCCCTCTCCACTAAACTTCCTTGTCTTCCTGTCCTACTTCCACCTGCTGTCCTGACAGCTTTTTCTATCAGCTTTGCAAGGACAAGTGACTTTTGCAGTGGGCTCACTGTCATCCTTCTGCCATCATCAGTCTTATGTGTTTGATGCCTCACTCTTCTCCATCCCTGTATTTCTCTGCTTAGTGTGTCCAACAGGAATTAATTTAATGTGAGAAACTTGTTGAAAATCCCTGGCTTTTCATCTCATTCATGTGGGATCATGTAGGACCAGCCTTTGCTTCATGAACATCCTTGGGCTATGAGGGCAGCACCATATGTCATGCCCTTCCTGTGGCTAGTGACAAAGACATTTCATGGAAGGAAGCTTCTACCCAGCCTGTGGCCAGGTCCATAAATTCCTCCTGTTTGCCTGGAGAAACTCCACCCATAACACATAGATCACTGTTTCCCACAATGAAAGACTTAACACTGAGTGCTTCTCAACTGCCAGCTCCCAAAGCTGAGGCTGGAGTTGTCCCCGGTCTGGTGTTTGGGGCTTGTTTTGCTAAAGAAATTGGGAAATTTGGTAAAAAATGATCTTTCAAAATAGGGCCAGAAGGAATTCACTGCAGGACCCAGGTCAAGAACAGACTTGGTGCCTGTGGGTGTGGAAATTTTGGTGGAGGAACAGTCTGGTGTTGGGAAGCTCTTCATCCAAGGGCCATCTTTTCAATCTGTCTTGTCTTGGAGATGGATATGGTGTGTGAGATGTGACCTCAACCCCTATGCTGGACAGTACTTCCTTGGGCACTTGGCAGGGAACAAGGTTGCTGCAGTTCAACACCTCCAACTGCTCTGGAGCGAAGTAAAGAGATGCCTTCACGCTAAAAAACTTCATGAGAGGCTGTTTGAGTCAGTCTCGGAGGAGCATTTCCTTGCAGAAATGGTAAATTCCGGACCTTGTGGGGTTGCAGTGTGAAGAGGGAGGAACTAGGGTGTCAGGCCCCTTTCACAACTCTGATGGGCGAGGTTGCAAATCCCTGTCAGCATAGCTTGTAGCAGAGCACTTCATTATGTCCCTTCTTGTATTGTTTCTACACACACTTCTGGTGCTGGGTGGCTCCACATGGGTTCCCACTCCAACATCTCCCAACAGATGCTGGTGAGTCGGCAGGACTCTGGCTGCCAAGAGGGGGGCAGGACAGGGCCCCTGTGCCAATCCCTTCCCTGCCATTGCCATGCCACTCCCATGACAGATGAGTCCCCTGCCCTCCCAGCTATCATGGACTGGCATTGCTCCTTTTTTCTGAGCTCAGCCTGGCTGGGTACTGCTGGAGTCCTCCAGGGACTGGGAGGAAGTTTTATACCATCCCAGATGGGCTGGGAGGTGGAAACCCAGTCACAAGGTGCCTGCAGGGAGGGAGAGCATTGCTGCTATTGTGGGCTGAGCTGCAGGTCCCTGGAGAGCCCCAGGCCCACCTTGACCTTCCCAAGACCACAGCTCTTGGAGGAGGATGGCTGGGGCACTCTTACACCTCATCGAGGAGCTGCTCTGCTGAGCCAGAGGATGTTAATGGTCTCTGGCCAACACAAGACTGTCTTTCATAGGGATGGGCTTTGGAGTCCTTTGGCCCCAGCGTCAGAGGTGGTCTGGGCCTGGCATGGGCTAGCGGCTGCTCTTTGTCTCCAGCCACTACCACTGGTGTGAGCTCAATGAAATGCCTCGTCACCGTCCTCCCATTGAGGAGAACCCCTGCTGAGCTGCCTGGTGAATGAGGAGCTGCCATCACCAGCCCAGCGGCTGCAGGAGACGAGATTTCATCTCCTGGCCCTTAATTCCTCCAGCCGCTCTGCCAAATGCAGCCTCCATCCCGCCTGCTGCTGGCTGCCTCTCCGCCGCATTCACAGCCTGCCACACAAACCCGCTTGGGATTGTTTTGAATTTAAAATCCTATTAGTCTTAAATTAATTGCTTTTTCTTGCGGAGCAGCGGGTTGGAACTGGCGGGCCTGGTTTGTAATTATTAACTGGGGAAAGGCCTGCATGGAGAAAAGCTGCTTCTCTCCTGCTGGGCTCTGCTCTATAGGCGCAACCCTTCTGTCCCGCTTTCTTCTTTGGCTTTTATTAACCAGCTCATCCCCTTTTGCTGATCACTCTTTTATCTGGGAAGGGACGGGGAAGCTTTGAACCTTGGAATTAAATTCTCCTCAGAGCCATGACGAAGGGGCAAGTTTTGGTTCATTTCACACCCGGGGAAAGTGGGAAAAGCCCTAATGGGAACTGAAATGTGTTGGCAGGGATGTCAAGGGGTTAATGCGGGGGGGTCAGGGGGGGAAGGACAGCAGCACCTGTGAAGATGATCCCCGTGCTGAGCTGCAGTGTGATGCAGCCCTGGCACCATGAACGGCATTGCTGCTGGTATGGAAGAGCTTCCCCCATGCCCAGATCCTCTCCCTGACTCTGGCACGAGGATCCTTGGATCAGGCACGAGCCAGGAGGAGCCTCGGGCTGTTGCTCTAAACAGCTAGGGCACAGTGGCAAGTGACACTTCTATTTTTTTGAAGATGAAATTAAATGTTAGAAAGTTTCTGACATGAAGACCTGATGTCATTGTGTCTGTGGGATTGAGATAAAGAGGATTTGCAGACCTGGCTCAGGGCCATGTGAAGCTGTGAGTCTCCAGACTCACTGTGCTGTGATGGTGGCTGGACACAGGAAAGGGGTCAGGATGACCCAAGCACCTTGGCCATATGTCCTTGCTTGTGGTCTCACCTGTATGAGGGGCAGGGACTGTGCTGGCTTCAGGAGAGTGCCAGTTACAGAACAGCCTGTGCCAGGAGAGGAGTGGTGCTGGTCACATTAACAAACTGCTTTGGCTTTTTTCCCTTTCAGGTGGAGCTGAGGGGTAGCTGTGCTAGGGCCAATCCCAATAGTGCTGCCTGCATGGGACTGGCTCCTGCCAGTTTCTCTCTGCCCAGAGAGGTTAGTGATGGCTGGCACTGCTCCTGCTATGTATGTGGCTTCATGAGTTCTCCAGTGCCAGAGCCATCCCAGGTCACTCCCACATCTGGGCCAGAAGAAAGAAGACTCTTGGGGTCTTTTGCAATTTCCCCAAAGACCTGGGGACATCTTAGGGAATATCCTCATAATTTAAGTCCGACTGACCAGCTGGAGCAGCATGGGTCAGCAGAGAGCACAGCAGCCCCAGTTGCCCTCCATCCCCACCCCCATCCAGGCAGGGCAGAGGGAGGAGAGCTGTCCGCCAAGCTGGGCAGCAGCAGTCTGGACTTTTCCAGGATTTTTTTGATTCCCAGCAACAAATCTCTCTTCAAGTCTGTGCATGACTGAAATTCATCTTGGCTCGTGGGAGCTCAGCGAGCCCAGCCAGGGAGGAAGGGAGGGGAGGCTGGGCAGTGGGCAGCAGCTCAGCTCACCCAGCCTGCCTGCAGGATTAGGCAGCAACCTCTCCTGCGACGACAGCTCATGGACAGGGTGAAACAGGAACTCCGGCTTCACAGACAAAGTTATTTTGGTAGCTGTGTGCAAACCCCCCCCCCCCCCCCATTGGAAAATGTGACACACTTCTTATCCCCTTGAATTTGCTCACAAAACACTAATTAAGGCATGTAATGAAGCCAACAGCATCCATTAATAAAGAATCATTATGGGGACGGATTAGTGAGCTTATCGGAAACAGGTGGAAGTGAGCTGGGAGTCTGCTCCGGGCGGCATGTGCGAGCCAAGGCTTTCCCAGCCTCTGAGGGACCCTGTGGCCCTTTGCCACCCGAGGGATGGGGCAGGCTGGGGGATGTGCATTCAGGGAGCTTCCCTGCCCCAGGGTTCATTTTGGGAGCAAGCCCCACACCCTTACCCAAGCTGCTCCACTGCCTGGGGTGCTGCCAGCAGCAGTGGGTCCCTCCCTGTGGGAAGCCACATCTGTCTGGCACAGCAAAGAGGAACTTCTGGGGACAGTGAGAGCCATTCAGCCCCTTGGGAAGGAGGGAGGTGGGGAACAGCTGGGGCACAGGAAATATTCACTCTTTGGAGGCACAGCTTCTCAGGCCAGGGGAGTGTGGTGTCTGTCGTGCCCTTGTTAGCCCCTGACACCTGCCTGGCTTCTGCCCTACTATCAATACAGAGCTGACTCATGGTCTCTGCAGCACCTCTGGGAAGGATTTCGGCTGCAAAGATGCTCAGCCTGGTTATGTGAAGGTGTGTTGTATCTATTTCTGAGCAGCTTGGCTAAGGCCAGTGATGAATAAAGGAAGCTGGGCTCTCCTGACCATGTGATCTTCGTTCAGGAGCTCTTCCAGTGTCATCCTGCACTGCTGACTGTGTGGTTGGGGCTGTTTACCCTTCCGTGAACTGGAGACGTGGCAGCCCCAACACAGCCACCAACACCAGTTGGACACCCTCACACACCCTCTGCCACCAGCTCCCATCATATTCCCACAGGGAACCCCTCAGCAGCCTCTGGTCCTTTGCCAACTGGGGACTCCCATGCTCATTCTGACTATACCTTCCTTTGAGTTCCGAGCTCTCAGTCTACCCACAAAACTCTCCCCAATTTTCTGCCCAGATTCACCCAACCCACCATCCCAGTATCTGACATCCTTCCACAGTATTCTTCCTCACCAATTTGTCTCCATTTCCCATAGGATTCAAACCCACCTGGGGAGGTCCTGGCTGCACGGTCCAATCTCCTGCACCATGGATGGCTTACACCTGGGCTGGAGGTGAAGCAAGACTTCTGAGAAAGGATGAGGAATCCTCAGTTATGGGCTGCACATGCTGCACTTTTCCAGTTTCTTCCATAGGCAGGCAAAAGTTCTCCTGCTGCTGCTCACAGTATCCTTCAGCCTGGACTGGTGGAGCTTCCTAAGCATTATCCAGGCTGCAGGGAGACCTGTTGGGTGACTGGGGCTGGGGTCCCTTGTGTGTGTCTTGAGAGGGAAGCAAAGCAGCAGGTGTTTTTTCTCGCTCAGGGCATGATGCCCCGTGAAGAGCAGAGAAAGGTGTAAGCCAGCAGTTTGGCCTCATGGAAATGGAAACCGGAGAGGGCAGATTTATCCACGGGCATTATGTGTGGTCTCTACAGAAAGCTGCTAATGCAGAGAGGTCAAGCATTTAGCAGGGGATGTTTGGCTGATGGCTGGAGAATATTTTATGTATTCTCTTTTTTTTTTAATATACCTGTTGCCACGACAGAGGAGTGGGATCTGTGTGGCCCTCCTGCAGCCCTGGTGCTGTCTCTCAGAAGACCATCCCTTACTCCCATGCAGGACCCCCATTGTCCTGCAAGGGCATGTCTTGACTTCACCTGGTGCACCTGGGACATAGCATATGAATGGAGGGGGAGCCCATAGTGTCATGTAGAGAGACAGGACGATGTACTCCATGATGCCAAAGGACCCTGCCTGGCTTTCCATAGTGAGAGTTTGCTTTGTTGTCAGTGCTGAGCCCTGTGCTCTGGTATCTGGGCTGCATCTGGATGGCAGACATCAGGGCAGGCACTTGGACCTTAAGTGCCAAAAAAGCAAGGAACTTCACAGTTTTACTTACCTTTTGGTCTCAGGTTGTTCCCTAAACATCTAAGATGAATCTTCAGCTCATCTGTGTTTTGGTAACATTGCCAGGTACTTGAGAAGGCAGAACTGTGACAGGGCTCACTTAAGTGTTGCTGTCAGGGTGCTGGCAGACTGGACACCTCCACACTATGGAAAGACCTAAGGGAACCCAAAGATAAGGGGATGACAGCAGTGCCAGTGGGGTCTTCTGTGCCAGATGATCTTTATTTGAGGACTGGGTCTCCTTCAGTGAGCAACCCCCAACCATCCACCTTTCAAGGAGCTGCTGAAGCTCACCCAGTCCTTGGAGGGATGGGACAGGAGCACAAAGGGTGAAGATGTTATTTGGATTGCATTTACTTCCACGTCTCCAAAGGAAAAGCAAAGTCTTCATTTGTTTTGGTGGCTGTTTACTCCTGCCGGGAACGCCGTGGCCGGTTGGCAGAACGTTCCCGGGAACCGATTTCACGGCAGATCTCACAGCAGTGGCTATCTCCCAGCTCGGCCTCTCCAGCTACACATTCCCACTGGCCGTGCTGTGGCTGGGATGTTCAAAGGAGCCTCTACTCCCACTGCATTCCTGTGCCTGCACTCATCTACAGATCGGCTCCGGCAAACCAGCGTGGAGCTGGTCAGGAGGCGCTGGCAGGAGAGGAGGAAATGCCTGTAGTTTTCTGACTCCAGACCATCTGCACATCTTCAGTCCAATGCTCTCTTAAATGTTTCCCTGGATGAGACTTGTTGTCTCTGCTCAGCCTGGCTTAGGGTATCCTCCCTTGATCCTTTCCATGGGAACTGGGCTTTGCAGTGGAAATAGATCCTCTCCACCTGTATGGCTATTCCCAAAGTATTTCCAAGACCTTTTGGTTCCTTGGAGTTGGTGGGAGCTGCAAGGGCTGTGACTGGAGGCCAAAGCTTGGCTACCATCCTTGTTGTCCTGTGAGCCCAGTGGTACATGTCCGTGCCCTTCTTCATGCACCTTGGCAGAGCTGTCTGACAGAGATACAGATTCTTGGTAGGGCTCCTACCTGAGCTTCACACTCCCAGATTCTGAGCTCCTCCTTTCAAAATTTGCAAGGATGAAATTTCCCAGGCAGGGAAGAGAAGTCTCTGTGATTTTCTGACTTGCTTTTGTCTCTCCTGGTAGATTTTCCTTTCTCCCTTTGGCTTGTTGTTTCTCCCTTCTCCTCATGGTTTGTGGTTTCCCTCCCAGCGTAATCTGAGTAGATTATGTGTTTATCTGTGATTACACGACACGTTTTGGATGCCTCCTTGGTTTCTGAGGTTATTTGAGAAACCTTAGCCCTGGCCAGCCCCAGAATCATTGGGGTCCCCATCACACAACTTGACATAGTACATAAGAGTTTCAGTGCCTCTTGTTGCCCTGTCCCGAGCATCTGTGGGAAGGCAGAAGTGTCTTGCAGTTGCCCAGGCCCGTGAGGAAGAGTGTGGATTCCCTGTGCATTGCAAGGCATCCCTCATTGCACCATTCAGGCTCTTCCTCCCTCCAAAACCTCTTCCAGCAGGCTCTCTCCTGTTCTACTCAGCCACTCTCCGCTGACAGACCCTTCCAGCTCAGCCCCAAAATGGACCATTGTCCTCCCCCAGCCCACCAGCCCTTGATCTTCCTAGAAGAGAGGTTGGCCAGCCCACGCGGACAGGCAGCTGCCTAACAGTTCTCAGCTCTGTGCTCTGCGACTGTCGGTCCCTGCCACCAGCTCACCCTGCTGCCTGCACCCTGCTCACCCTGCTGCCTGCACCCTGCTCACCTTACTGCCTGCACCCTGCTCACCTTGCTGCCTGCACCCCGCTCACCTTGCTGCCTGCACCCTGCTCACCTTGCTGCCTGCACCCTGCTCACATCCTGCTCACACTGCTGCCTGCACCCTGCTCACACACCCTGCTCACCTTGCTGCCTGCACCCTGCTCACACTGCTGCCTGCACCCTGTTCACACCCTCTCTTCAGTGCCCCACAGACAAGAACTCATGCTCTAGCCCTGAGGTGCCAGGATCTGGGCAGGGAGTGATGGGAGAACTTGGAGAGCAGTGGCATGAAATTTCCCTCTGGGCTTCTTTGCACCTTGTAGGCCTTGTCTCTGGCCTGTGCATATCTCCGGCTCTCAGGTCCTTGGTGAGAAGTTTCATCCCATGGTTTGTGCTGGTGGAAGGCAGGCTGGTCCCACTGCTTTCTGAAACCATCCCATTCCTGCTCTCCAAAGCCATGTCTGGGAAATGTGCTGAACAACCCTGTTCCTGTTCAAAATCACAGGCCTTTTTCCTTTGGCAACATCTCTTTTTTAATTTGTATTTTTTTTTTTTTTATGCTTAGGAGGATACAGTGAAGATACCCTGGGTTGTTGTGACCTAAATAAAAGAATGGAATGCAACCTCGCAAAGTCTGAGGGTGACACCAAATTGAGGGAAGTGGTCAATGCAGTGGAGGCTGGAGCTGCTGGTCAGAGGAACATCAACATGCTGGCAGGAAATCCGTGAGGTTTGATCTGCAAATGCAGATCCTGACACCTGGAATGGATTATTCTCATGCAACAGGATGCTGGGAAGGACAAACTGGGATCTTCTTCCCTGTTTTGGGCTCCTCTGCAGAACAAAGGTGTCTGCAAACTGGAGTGAGTCCAGCTGAGTGCCACAGAAGTTGTCAGGGACCGTAGGACGTCATGTTTGGGCAGAAGTGGAAGGAACCAGTTTTGCTGGACACAGAGGAAACTGATGGGGATCTAACTGCCTGTGCCCCTATCTAAAGGCAACTGTACAGAATAAAAAGCCAACAAAGCACACAGAAAAAACACAGTGACAATGGGAACATGCTGCCATGTTCTGAAATTCTGATTAAACATTGAATTTTTTCATCCTGGAAGTGGTCAGGAACCTGAACAGGGGTCCTGAGAAGCTCTAGCCAAAAAACTTCTCCATTCGTGGAGATTTTCAGTGCTCCACTAGACAAGACCTTGAGCAATCATATCTAAATTCCAGTTTAGCCCTGTGTTGACCAGAGGGTTGAACAGAAGACCTCAGAAGGGCCCAGCTGACCTACATCTTTGTTCATTTCTAGAATTCATTCTGTAAAATTATTTGCAAATTGCTTCTTCTGGGGTATCTTGGACACATTCTGCCTTGTAAATCACAAGCTGTACAGCTAGAGCCACAATCTGCAGTTTAGCCCAGAACATCTGTAATTACTCATTGCAATTCCAAGGTGTGTGTTACATGAAAGATAGCAGGAGAGGGACAACAGGCTGGAACTAAGGTGTTAGGCAGGAGTGCCCTAATTCAGTTCTTGAAATTGTCATTTGTTCCCCGAGGGATTCTGTACAAGTTTCTGGGTAATTATACTTTTTTTTTTTTTTTTTCCCCCCTACACTGACTGTAAGTGCATTTCCAGCATCTAGTAAAATGAGACCTGGATGTTGGGGTTTTTTGCACAGTAGAAATTGGAAAAAGTACTGTGGGAACATCAGGAGACACAAATCTTCACTGCCTCTCCAGTACAGAGAGAAGGCTGTACCTGTGCAGGGCTCTGCTTCGCATGGGTGATTTTCCCCAGCATCTGTGCACACACACAGGGGGACAGGGACTGAGACTGTGCCTTGTCTTTATATAAGATGGAGATTCTATAGATTGCACGACCTTGCTGTGACAAATACAGCAATAACTGGTCTTTTCCATGGCCTTTCAGTTTATACAATGGCAGACATATCTGACAGTCTGTTCAAGTAAGGGTTGGCTTTTCAGGTGCATCAGTTATACTTCCACTCCTGCAAGTGTTGGTTTGTCATCTGGCCTGTCAGGCAGCCCCTCCTGCACTTCAGCATTTCTGCTATTTGCCTTCTGTTTCCAGTCCAACCCACCACTCCACTGGCCAAGGTGCTAGGAGGAGGAGGGTGAGATGACACTGCTCTCTCCCAGGTGGCAGGACAAACGTTGAAGTGTGCACCTCGACCTCAGAGGACATATGGAGAAAACCCTTCGGAAGCATGAGAAGGAAATCCATTGGGATCTGCCATGTTTTCTTCATTTCCTTCAAGGTCTGCTTGTTCTTGGCTCTCAAATAATGACAAGAGGAAAGGAAGAATCGTGTGTGGGGATCTTCTCCATCCTGAATGACCCCTGTTTCATTCCTCATTATACATCTGTACGATAAGACTTACAGATGGTCCCAAAATCCTATTAGAGTGACCCACCTTCCAGCACTGCCCGCTCCCTGAGGGCTAGGGATGAGGGTGTGGGGTGCAGGACCACACAGATGAGCCTGAGCAAAGATTTTCATAACAAACAGCTCTGGGCTGTGGTAAAGAAGGGGGTGTTTTCAGCTCGTGAAAGGGATGATTAATTACACAGCTCTGTCTACTTGCTTCTTGTTCTCTTTTTATTAAAAATGTCCTCCGTGCTTCCATGGACCCAGCTCATGGGATGAGTGCAAGCAGCACTGGAAGCAAAATGTCTAGCCAAATTCTCCTGAGCTATTTGGAGCAGATTCCCAACCCCCTGCAGGGCTCCTGGCCTCTCAGAGCTGATCAGGGAATGGAGATGGACACAGAGTGGGTCTGTGGCCATTCCTAGACAGTGGAATGTCTTCTGTCCTTGATCAAATTAGAGCAGAGATTGGGATCTGAGGAGAGCAAGGCTACTCACTTGCATGGGCTGAGCATCCTGTATCCATCCCAGGTTGTTCTGCCATTTGTTATTAAATACTGCCAGGCAAGAAACATGGGACAGAGGGAGGAGGAGGCAACATAAGGCTGGTTTGATACCATCTTCCCTTTGGTAAAACTGCTGCATAAATCCCCAGTGGCAGCACGCTGGTCAAGACAGGAGTTTTTGTGATTTAGAGGGTGGCTCCTCGGTCTTGTCTTTGAGTGGATGGGCCTGGAGCATCCCATATCTGTATGCAAACCCAGGCAGCCAGCCTTGTTCACAATCCACCTCCTCACCAGCTGTCTCCTAGGGATCAGTAACACACCTAGCTCAACGCCTCTGTAACATACCCTGAAATCAGGAGCTGGTAGAAAGACAGGAGTCTTGTGTGTTGTTGTAGTGTGTGGGAGTGGCTGATTTGAAATCCATCTCTATTTGCTCAGGACAGTCCCTCCTGGGGGGGCAAGAGACAGAAATTTAGTAATCCTTTATGGCAGGCAGCATGCAGACATACTTCTAGAGATGTGGCAGGTACTAATATGCCCTTGGCCTCCCTCCCTCCCTTGCGCTGGGCACACATGCAAAATAAATTGTTCCCCAAAGCACCTGGGGACTGAAAGAACCCACCCAGAGAGTCTTATCCTGTGGAAAACGGTTTTTACTTAAAAATATGGGGTGTTAGCAGAGGCACTTCCAGACCATCTTGTCTGAACACATCAAAATGGGAGAAAGAGGACCTGAGTGAGCAGAAAAGACCTGGCTGTGGTTGGTGCACGCACCTCTATGGGGTGGGGGAACCACCACAGGAATCAGAAAGAATGGAGTAGGTTATGGGGACAGCAGCAGCACTTTCCTAAGGGGCTGCCTTAGTTATTGTGCTGGCCCAGCTGAGCCATACTTCTGGAGCTTGAGGGAGTGCTGTGGTCTCCAAAGTGGTGTCCAAGAGACTTGTAGTGATGTCTGGCATTGCAAACAGCAGTCATCAGGTGCTCAGAGCTGCAGAGACTGGTGGGTCTGTGTTAGCCCTTTGGGATTCCTGTTTTCGAGCTCCAAAAATATGGTGGGTTTATTTGTTGGTTTGTTTTCATGAAAACAGCAATTCCAAGCTGTTGCTGGGCTTCAGAGGCTGATCTTTTAAGAGTACTTCAGGTGTAAGGGACACCCAGGATAAATTGCCCCTGTGTTAAACTCAGACCTGCAGTTGCTGTCAAACCTGCCTGGGGCTGTAAAAAGCAATCACACTGTATTGAAATTGTCTTAAGTTGTTCCCAGTGAAAGGTGCTGGGCTAATTCAATTAAAGGCCTAGTGCAGATGGATTTAGGAGCTGGGGTAGAGGATGAAAGAAAGCAGAGAAAGAGGGAGAGATCCCTGCGGAGGTGGGGAGCAGTGCTCCCTGGGCTCTAAGTCCATCACCTAATTGCCCTCTGCTTTGAATCAAAGGGACAAAGGCTGCCCCTTGCCTCCTGCCCCCAGCATAGCCTTTTGCAGCAAAGACATGCGGGGCTGCCCCCTCTGTGTGTGCAAGGAGAGAGTTGCTTAGCTCCCTTTTGGTCTGAAAGGATTTCCCCTAATCCTGACCTCTCCCGGTGCTGCTCAGACACGGCTGCTGAGAGCAGGGCGTTAGTGCCGGCTCTAATCCCACCCCAGCGCTCTCCCCTCCACGGGGGCACTCGCCCCTTTTCAGCCTCTGTGTTTGGGATTGAAAGGCTTGCAAAAGCCTTTGGAGTTCAGTTCAAGAGCCACATTCCTCAGGACACAGCCTGCTCCCCAGGAGCTGGATTGCAGCGGCGAAGCTGGTGTTCTCCTAGAAACCCCGTTCAGATGCCGCAGCTCTGTCCATCTTCCCCCAAAAGAGGGTCTAGAGCGGGACCAGGATTCCCTCTTTTCTGCTTGGGATGCTCTGGATGAGATGTTTCCAGCTCTTTTCCATGGGGTTTTGCCCCAGGAACCATGGACAAAGCCCTTGTAGGATGGTATGATCTGATTGAGGATGGTCTGCCATCATAAATCCAACCTGCTGTTGGATTTCTCTGTCGCTGCTGAGGGTGCTGTTGCCAGACACAGCTTCTCCCACACAGGAATGCTTTCTCCCCTGCAAAGCCTGGCAAGGAACGTGCTCTGCTGAGGAGCTGGAAGCACAGATCAAAGTGATGCTCGGTCCACTTCTCTGTTATTTTTCACCTGGTTAATTGCCAGCTATGAATGTGAGAAGCCCAAGGCAGCATTTGTTATGAGAGATCAGGCTAGTTAGTTTGATGTGTTATCAGGGGGTGAGTAAGGCTGACCCATGGATACCAAGATGTGTCCCTAGGGATGCATGTCACCACTTAGGTGATGGCTGCAAAGACTGGAGAAGTGA
>VYZU01056324.1:0-10325 GCA_013401355.1 Ceyx cyanopectus | reverse complement strand
GCTGGGGAATCTGAATATTGGTTGGGGGTTTTTTCTGATATTGAGAAGGGTGTGAGGTGATCTGAGCTGTCAGTCTTGATTTTACTGAAATAAGTGAAATGATTTGTTTTCCCTCGGGTGTTATCGGGGTTCTCTGCTCTCTTTGGCAGTCCTGGAGGTTTTTAATTTTACAACTGGCGTCTTGGAAGTTTTCAGAGGTTTGTTTTTACTTTGTTTTAATTAAATTGCTATAACCTGGGGGAAATGTTTTGGCTTAATTTAATCGGGAAGCCTTATGCTGAGGAAATCCACCATCCCTGTCTGTCTGATTATTGTGCTGCTCGGAGTTTTGACACGAGAAGTTCAAATTTGACTCCAGGCTTGAAAGTTTGCAATCACTGCCTGCAAGAGGCACGGCCAGCTCCAGTGTTGTAAGAGGATTATGTTAATCTATTGTTTGGGAAAGAAGCTGAGCTGTTAATAGAGTCCATGGGATGCAGAAATGGGATAATTGCTGGGGGAGAGAAAAAGGTCAGAAGAAGAAATGCCCTTCCCTGCTGCAAATGGGTCGCCTGTTGTTGGGCTGTAGCTGCTGAGGATGCCTGTGCCCCTCTGGGGCATGTGCCTGGCACTGGGGAGCCCCCTGCCCTCCCCCTGAGAGCTGCAGTAGTTCTCTGGGGAGTGGGGAGGAACAAATTCCCATAGGGCCTGAGCGCTGTCTCCTCCTGGGCAGCCTCCCCACTGTGCAGACCCCCTGGCAAGTGGCATCCCCCACTCAAGGGAGGTGATTCTCTACCTCTGGGGAGACCCCCCTGGAGTACTGCATCCAGCTCTGGAACCCCCCCCCCCAGAAGGATGTGGACTTGAGTGGTCCAGAGGAGACCATGAAGGTGATCAGAGGGTTGGACAGGCTGGGAGACCTGGGGTTGTCCAGCCTGGAGGAGACTCCCTGAAGACCTTGCAGCCACCCCTTCAGATCCTGGAAGGCTGCAGTAAGAAAGCTGGGGAGGGGACTTTTGACAAGGGCCTGGAGGGATGGGACAAGGAGTAGTGGCCTCAGACTGGATGAGGGGTGGTAGAGATGCAACACTAGGAAGACTTTCTTCATTCTGAGGCTGGTGAGCCACTGGCACAGGGTGCCCAGGGAAGCTGTGGCTGCTCCATCACTGAATGTGTTCAAGCCCAGGTTAGATGGGGCTCTGAGCACCCTGCTCTGGTGGGAGGTGTCCCTGCCACGGCAGGGGGGGGTTGGAACTGGACCAGCTTTGAGGTCCCTTCCAACCTAAACTGCTTTGTGATTCTGGGACTCAACAAAGGTCCAGCTGGGGTGTGGGGAGCCTCGGGAAGGAGAGCACACTGCTGTAGGATCTGTCCCAGCCCTTCTCCACCTCAGAGGGAAGCTCAGTGCCCCGGATGAGTCGTTTCNCAAGAATTCTTTTCCATTCTGGTTGTTGAAATTCCGGATTGATTTAGCGGGTTTTCCCATTTTTTTTTTTTGTGCTCAAAGGTTTTGCTGTCGGGGGAAGAGGGTGGCCGGGTGAGGGCTGAGGTGGTGGGGATGGCTCACCCCCTCTGTCCCATCTAGGGGGGGCTTTGTATGGAAGGACCAAGGGAGTTTTGGGTTGATCCCCAGCAGTGCTGGGGGGGCAGAGCCAAGGTGACCCCCTCCAGGCAGGACCTCTTGCCTGGGAGAGCCCTGCCAGCTTCAGATCTGCCACTGTGCTGGGTGAGATTCTATTCCATGGGCCTGCTCTGGCAGGGGGGTTGGACTCTGAGATCTCCAGGGTCCCTTCCCAGCCCTGACATCCTGGGATGCTGTGAGGGAGGGTGGCTGTGCTGGGTGAGCCACTCAGCAACCTGCCCAGCACAGCAGTAGCTGGACGTGGCTGCTTCATGCTGGTGTCTGCACTGGAAGGTGTGTGTGCCTCCCTAGGACTGACAATTAAAGCACCTAATTAAGACTGAAATTACAGAGCCTCTTGAAAACTCTGCTTTTTATTCTAGCTGTCTGGAAATGTGCAGCTTCTGTAGGGTTTCAGCCAGCCACTGTGAGTCAGTTCCAGGGCTGTGGGTGACAGCAAGGACCTGCAGTTTGCTGTCCCACCCTGGGCTCTGGGCAAGTGTTTGCTCCACTTGTGCCACAAAGGCAAAAAAAACCCCAAAAGTCTTCTATTTGGGACTTTGAGTCTTCTTGGAAAAGCTCTCAGATCCAGAACTGGGTTTAGCCTGTGTCTCTTCTGGTTGATGCTTTTCTGTTCCCTCCCTTCTCTGAGGCTTCTTGCTTGCACTGAGGGAACCTGTGAGGGTGCTCCAGGAGGATGAGCTTGGGGGAAGGGGAGGAGAGAATCACGGTGTGCCCAGGTCTAGGTCGTGGAAGAATAGAATTTTTTGCTTGGAAAAGACCTTTAAGATCATTAAATCCTGTCTGGTAGGAAAGGTTTCAACTGCCAAGAGGCTGCAGAGGAGCCAGCAGTGCCCAAGAAAGCCAAGGGCTCCCTGTTGAGCTTTTCTGTTTCCATTTTGCCTGTCTCTGCACAGTGCTCCGTGGTGGGCTGACACTGTCCCATGGCCCAGCTACAAAGGGGGGATGTTCACAGAATTATTTTAACCTCCTGAAGATCTAAATGACTTGACCTTGCAGCTTTGCAGACATTTGCAACGTAGTGGTTTTGTAGGGGTATGTGTGGGGGTTTTTTTTGGCCTTTTGGGCCAAGTCTCTTGTGCATCTATTTCTTAAATCCAATTCCTACTTGCATTTATCATCTTTCTTTGTGCGTGGTGATAATTGGTTTTGTTCATCCTGTGAAATAATGCGTTTCCATTTGATTTTTATAACTATCCTGCAACGTTTGATGGCACTCTGGTAACTGGGTTAACTGGTTGTGAAGCATGGGGGTGGGGCTCAGTTGCTGTGGGTGTGTTTAAAACAAGATGGAATCATTTTATTTCCTAAAACCCAAGAGTTAGTGCTCAGAACTTACCTTGCTCTTGGAAAAAAAAACCAAAATATCATCAAAAGTCTTCACGATTGGCTTCATTCAGCCACGTGAGGCTTGGCAGGGACAACTGGTGCCAGTGGCCAGCAGTTTGGGAAATTCCTGCCCCAAAATCCCATGGTGCTTTCAGTTGACTTCCCAGGTGACTTGGAGAAGAGGGTTCCTTCTCAACTGACACTAGAAGAAGTTCTGATGAGAAATCCCCTCCAACGGGACCCAAAACCTCCCCTCACTCCGTTTCTGGGATCTCGGCAGATCCTTTTCCTTCTGGGGAGAAAATCTCTGGCCACACCAGATGGAACTGGGGCACCAGGACCTATACAGAACCATTTTTTCCCCCGAGCAGCAACTCTAGAGAAGCCCTTTGACCGTGGGCCAGGGAAACCTTGTGATGAGCAGGCAGAGGTGCCTCCTGCTCCAGCCTCCATCCCTGAGCAGCTGCTCGGGGCTCTGGTTCCTTGCTCCTTGGAGCCGTCTCCATCGCTTTGTCTAATCCTGCTGCTTTTCCTCCCAAACTGCCCTTTTGGCCCCAGACTTTGCCAGTGCCAACGGAGAGGATCCCCGGGGCAGCTCTGCTGCTCTTCTGCCTTTCCTGGTGGGGAGAAAGAGGAGAAGGGAGGGATTCAAATTCACCCCGCTCATCCTTTCCACTCCTCCTGCCGCCCAGTCCAACCCCTCTCCTGTTGCCTTTGCATAGCTCAGGAGCAGATCCCATCACCTCCGGCGGGTAGCACCGCTGTCCTGCCTCCCAGGGAGCCCGCACCACCCCTCTCCCCTCCCGCGGGGACACCACAGTTGTCCCCTCCTGGCTCCGGCTTCTCCTGGCTCCCCCTCGGCTGCTTCTCCCCACCTTCCAGGAGCCCCCCCCTCCCCCGCCCGGCTCCCCTGACCTCCTTTGACGTGTTGCATTTCACTGGTAACGGGGAGCCGATGGGAGATAAGACGGGGGTGACAGTTACCGGGTGCCTGTCGGAGCTAGCCAGTGGATGGATGCCCAGCCTCAGCCCCCTGAGGAGCCATTCCTGGAAGCCCCATCGGAGGGAGAAGGTGGGAGATGGAGCTGAGAGGGGGGTGCTTGCGAGGAGCAGCGGGGAGCCAGCTCGCTTTTCCCTGCCTAGCACAGCTCTCCCTTCCCTCCTGTTCACGCAGCAGGAGAAGATGCTGGGGTGGGGTGGGGGGGAGGACGACGACGGGGGACCATGTACCCTCCCCAGTGGATGGGCTGGCAGGGTCCCCCATGGCCGTGCCATCCCCCCCTTTGGCATTCCCGCTGGATCTCCAGCCCCCCGCTTTGTGCTGGCGTTGCGTTGCCGGGCTGCCTGCCAGCGCCCGGAGCCGCTTCCAAGGAGAAACCCTCCCCCAGGAGCCGGGGGGAAAGGGACGGGGGCTCGGGGGGCGGCCGGCGGGGGCAGGTGACCGTGGGATGCGCGTCTCCGGATGGAGAGCGGGAAGCTGAGCCAGATCCTGGAGGCGAGAGAAGGGAGGAGGGCAGCGGGGCTCGGCGCAAGCACGCAGCAGGCTTTTGGCAGCGGGTGGCCGGCCGTCCTGGCGAGCGGGCTGCATCCAGGGAAACAGCAGGGAGCGGGGTGTGTGTGTTCATCCATCCACCGCGGCATCCGCGCCAGAGGGCTGGAGAGGACCGGAGGGCAGGTGGCCGAGGGCATCTCGCTGCTTCGCCCGTTGGGTTAACGCCCCGTTTCCTCCGCTGTCTCCTCAAGGCTCTCTGGGCATAGCCGTGAGTCGCCGTCGGGCACCCCCGGACTCGCCGCATCTGGCTCTGCTCCGAGATGTTTGGTGAAGCCCTTGTTTTTTCCCTCCGCCCAGCCGGCATCGGGCTGTGAGGATGCAGACGCCAGCGCTCCCGGGGACTGGGGGAGGATTTCCCATCGGGTTCTTGGCATCCCTGTACCCGCTGCCCGCCGGAGAAAGTCTCTGTGCTGGAGCTTGGGGAGCGGAGCCCGCGGGTGACCTCTGACTGGATGGGACTTGCTTGCTGGAAGTGTCTTGTGCTTGAGCGTTTGGCGACAGGCTGGGAAGTCGTGGTAGGAGGGTGACTCCCGCTCTGGCAAACGGGAAGGGAGGAAAACTGGTGAACTCTGAATAGCAGCAAGAAGAGCGAGCGGGGATCCTCTCCACCCAGCGCGCTGGTCTCCTCGTGGCAGGAACAGACCCGTTGGAAACTAACCCGAGCGGCCGACTTCTTGGGGTGTCTCATCGCCTTCTGATCCAGCCTCTCACCCCTGAGGGCCACCCCAGCATCCTCGGAGGCTGGCTGCCCCCTGCCAAGCAGCCGCTCGCCGTGGGGGCTCACAGGCATCCTCTCGGCAGGCACTGTTCGCTCCCGCTCCCCTTCTCCTCGGATTCATCCCTGCAGCACCAGCCTAAAGAAGCGATGGCGATGTGAGGAATGTGAGGAATCACCGGGGACCAGCCAACAACTCATTCCTGGCTCAACTCCTCCCGTCCTCTCCTCCTCGCCCTCGCAGCTCTCCCTTCGCCCCGGGTGTGGCGAGCCCGGGCGGGGTGTAGCATGCGGGAGAGCGCGGCGGGAGCGACGCCCGGGGCCGCGGGGTGCGCGCTCGGAGGCCATGGCTTCGTTTGGGAAGCTGACGGAGTACTTCGGCCTCAGGAAGTCGAGGATGGAGCTGCGCTCTGGGCGGCGGAGCAGGCGCAGCGGGAGCTGTTGCTGTAGCGTCACCGAATGCAGGTACGGGCTGACGGGGAGGGGACCCTGCGCCGTGGGGCTGCGGGGCGGGACGGGCACTCCTCTGGTGTTTTGCTTTCCCTTGGCTGGGGCTGGGAGCGAGCCAAGGGCTCTGAGAGCATCACCCCCGTCCTGGCCGAGGCTCCTTGCTGCGGGACGTCTCCAGCAGGTTCTGTGCCCCGCTGCCCGAATTCCCGCCCAGGGCGCTTCAAGAGGTTGGCGGTGGCACGTCTCGGGTGCCTGCTGGGCTACTGTGCACTCGTGGCCCTGCTCGCCTCTGTCTTTGGCTCTCTTTGTGGTGCCCTTGTGCCATCCCCTCGTCTGAGGGGCAAGGTTATCGTGCCACACTTGCCTCTCCCTCTCTAGGTTGCGTGCCTGGTCCTGGGCTGTGTGGGCACGAAGTGGTTTCCCAGCTGAAGTTAAACGTGGTGCTGATGGAGTCTCCTGGCCCTCAGCAGCCAGGGGTGGTGGGGGTGTCTCAGTGCTGCTTGGGAACCGGGTGCCATGGTGAGAGGCTCCTCTGGGCAGACAGGCACACAGTTGGTTGGGTGTGGGTAGATAAGGGGGATGCTCCGGGGAAGAGGTGTCACGGGGTTGACTGGAAACCCCCCCGGGAGCTGCCGTGGGGGTGCTCGGGGTCGTGGCAAGAGGCAGCAAGGCCAGCCCCCAGCTGCAGGGTGCCCACGGCCTCGTTTTGCATGTAAACACAGTAATTGCAATTAAGGAAATTGCTCTGTGCCCAGATCTCTCCTGGGGTAGTACAAGCTGCTTGTAGGACGTGGCCAGCGCTGGATGCTGTTCTGGGCTTCCTCTGCACGGTGGGGCAGAGGGTTGCCAACCTGACGTTGGTGGCTGAGCCAGGAGCTTTGTTCTGCTCTTCTTTTTTCATCAGCGTGGCCAGAAAGGCCGGCTTTCTGCTCTCGGGTTTCAGCTTGGGGTGGGGGGTGGGAGGAAGGTCGGTTCTCGGGGCACTGCCGAGCTCAACGCGCCCCTGGGGTTTGCCCAGAGCCAGCAGGTGCCCTGTCCTGGATGGGAGGGAGAGGAGAAAACACCCCCGGGGCTCCACACCCCACCCATCTCCCACACACAGGGTGCTACAACCCTGGACCTCGTGTTTTGGAGCGAGTTGGGGGTGTTCCCCATCTCATGGGAGGTGCCCTTGGCAGCTCTGGGGCATGGCATTGCTGGTGGGTAGTTCGTGTTGGGTTGTTGGGGGGACGGTGGGCACAGTGCTGTTGTTGTGGGGGGCTGTGGCTCGCCACGCCTTGGGGTTCAGCTCTGGGTGGGGCAGCTGGACGTGCTTCCCCCCAAGCAGCAGCTTCTCTGGGTGAGCCAGGGGTGGCAAAGCTCAGGACCCCCTGCTCCTCACTGTGTTTTGCCTCTGTGCTGCCCCGGGGCAGCTCTTCTGGGCAGGCAGACGGTGTTGGTGGTGCCCCCAACTCCCCGGTGGCAGGACTTGAGTGCACCTGCAGATCCTGAGCCTGGTCCCTTGATTGCACACGGTTGATTAGAGAAGGAAAAATCAGTCTGATTGAAGCATGGGATGCTTTTGAAATCACTGTCACTTTTCCACCCAGGATGCTTCAGACTTTGACTATTTCCCCCCCCCCCCCCCAACGTCCACACGTTGAGAAGCCCCAGTTGAGCCCCCTGGCCCGAGCTCAGCTGGCTGCTGGCACCTGGCACGTGTCTGACCCTCGTCCTTCACCTAGATGGTGCTTTCTCCAGCTCAGTTGAGCATCTCCCTGGCTTGGTTCCATTTCTTCAAGCTAAGGTGGGCAAACGAAACGAGGAAACGAGTTGCTGGAGACCCCACGTTTCCGTGGGCATGGAGGCACCAGAGGTCCCACATCTCAGCTGGTGTCTTTGCAGTGGGTTTGTGATTATTCCAGCAGCTTTTTCCAGTCTAGTAGGAGCACTGATGGATGAACAAGACCCTCCACTCCACTGGCTCTGGAGGGGTCACGGCCAGGAGGGGTTTCTCTGCCTGTGGACAGCTGAAGGTTTCAGAAGCAGGCTGGCCCCCATTCCAGCCTGGGTTCCAACCCAGCGAGTGGCCTGGCAGGATCTGGGTTGAGATCCTGGCCCCACTCCCAGCCTTTCTGGGAGGACAGGGATCTGTTGTTACCTGTCAGTGGGTTTTGGAGGGTTTCTCGAGGGGACTTTTGGGGTTGTTCTCAGCCTGAATGCCACGCTGGGCAGCAGGGAGCCCCTCCTGAGAACACCAGGCTTTCTGTGGGTGCCATGACGTGGAGCAGCAGCAAATGGCACCTCATGGCAAATCCCAGATACTGCCCAGGGGAGGCATTTCCTCGAGGCAGGACCACAGAGGCTGATTTACTGTCTTTCTCTCTTGGTCTGGGACTGATTTGGGATACATCTGCTCACCCAGGCTTCGTGAGGTTGGTGCAGGTTCCCTGTTGGACAGCTGCTGGATCTTCCCCTTCATGGTTCACAGAATCCTCCAGAGGAGCTTGGATGTGCCCATCTGGAGGTGGCTGCTGAGCTCCAGAAAAGGAGATCTTTAGGATAGGGGAGGAGGAAAGGAAAGGTTTGTGCCTGGTGCTGGATCTTGCACCCTGCTCCTGTGACAGACCTTCAGCAGAACTGAAGACCCCTAAAAACTTGGGTGAAGAGCCTGTGTCCTCCCAGAGCTTTTTCCTGGCGTGGGGAGAGAGGTGGGTGCCCCACAGTGGAAGTGGAGCAGGCTGAGCTTGGGAAGCAGGGAGGGGGAAGTGGCAGGGTGTTCACTTGAGGGTTTCAGTGCCTTTTTTTTTTCCCCACTACGTGGTGTTTGAAGTCGGTGTTAATTAGCAGTGAACTAAACGGTGTAAGAATTAAATTGTATGGAACTTACCTTATGCTTGGCTTGTTCTGCCCCTGCCATTAGCTGATCTCCAGCTGAAAGAAGGGTGCTCTGGGTGATGCTCCACCCTTCCCTTGGCAGAGGTGGGTTTGGGTGTCCTGCTGCTGTCAGAGTCAGAGCCCGTGGGAAACTAGACCCACGTGTGACCTGCCTCCTCTGGGGGAATTTTCCACACTGGTACCCTGGACTAGCCCTGAAATCCAGTGTTAGTGACTCAGCCCGTGGCCTGCTTTGCAGAAGTGCTGAGCACCCATTAATCTGCTTAACTGGAACCAGCAGCCACCACTCAGCTCCACGGTCTGGTGGGTGACAAAGAGCTGGAGGAGTTGGGGACAAAGCCTTCAGCCTGGTTCTGAGGAAGGGATGCTGGCTGGGACAGCTGGGGTGGGGGGTTTGTGCGGTGGCCTTGGGTTGCATGGATGGATGGATGGCTTCAAGTGGACCCCCTGGGTGAGAGCTCTGTGAGCACGGGTGCTGCTGCTGCGTGGCTGTGGTTGTTGGGGTGACTGGTGCCATTCCCAGCTGCCTCCTCCCCCCGCCCCCCCCCCCCAGACCAAATCTTCCTCCCCTCTGCTCTGCACCAGCTTTTCCCCAGGCTGGGTGAGCCCCAGGCTGCCAAGGCGTTGGATGGGAAGGGTTCTGTCTGTGAGCAGTGGCAGTGCCATGGGAGGAAATGACATTTAGCTTTTGTTGCTTGATGGAGCTGCCTGGGCTTTGCATATTAAACCTAAAGAGGCTCTGTGGCTTTGCTCTCCCCTGTTGTTTGCATCACGCCGTCTGGGATCTGTCACAGGAGCAGCACGGAGGAGAAATCTCTCTTCCATTCAAGCCTCTCCTTGCAAGGGGACTCTCCACCACAACCTGACACGTCTGGCTTCTCCCTGTTGGTCTCTGGGTGCATTTCCAGCCCCAGCACCCAATAACCTGGGCCCAGCTCCACATGGGCTGCTGGCTCTTGCACTGTTGTGGTGCTGGGCACACTGGGCAGCAGTGGGAAGGGGTGTGGATGGAGCCAGCTGTGCCTTGCTTGCTGCTCCTCAGAAACCTGCTTTTGTGGCTGTGGGCCCAGCTCCATGAGTTATCTCTGCTGTGAAAGGACATTTGTGTGTGGCCCTGGTTGCTGGCTGGGAAAATCCCACTTTCTGGGCCTGGCAGGCTGGAAAAGCTCAGGGCCATCCCATCATCCTGGGGTTTGGGGCTGGATGTCAGGCCCAGTGGTGGGGATGTCCCTCTTCCGGGCTGACTCTTCAAGCTGATCTTTGGCATCAGAGATGGGCTTGGGGGCTGCCTCTTCTGCACAAGCTGAAGCTCCACTTTGCTTGGATGGGGGAAAAAAGAATCAGTCATCCTTTATTTCTGAATAAACTTGGGGGAAAGTGTATCCTGGTGGTAAGGGGAGCTGCATATCCTCAGCAGAAAGCCTTGGCCAGTGAGTCAGGGTTGCTGGAAAGCCTGTTTGGTCCCTCCATACCCCCTGCTGTGGCTCTGACTCACAGCTGGGTGGTTGTGCCAGGTAGGAAACGAGCCCCAGAGATCCAGATTTCTGGGAGAAGAGGGATGCTCCAGAGAGAGCAAACCAGAAACAGTTCAAAGACGAAAGAAAAAAAAAAAAAAAAAAAAGAGACTTCTGCTGAGAATATTACAGATAGGAAGACCAAAATAATTTCTTTAATAATTAAAAGTTAATTTTTGATTTTCAAATTTCTGTGCTTCGTCCTGTAGGAATAGTTGGCAATTATTCAAATTTATGCCAAGTATTTTTAGTTTGCTTTTTTTTTTT
>VYZU01056323.1:0-12536 GCA_013401355.1 Ceyx cyanopectus | reverse complement strand
TCCCTTCCTTCCTTCCTTCCTTCCTTCCTTCCTTCCTTCCTTCCTTCCTTCCCTGTCTTTTCCTTTCCACAGATTTAATTTAATTTATTTTATTTTTTTAATCCATCCTTTGCTCCCAGCAATGTGAAAACCTGATTTCATTTTGTTGACAACTGCCTCTCAGTGGTGTGATGCCCCAGCCTTGGTGATTTCTTGCTCCCAGGGATGTAAGAACCTGTTTTCCCTTAAAAATGGACTTTTCAGTGGGGATGTGCTAGTCCCTGGCTGCTGGTGAAAGCTGGGAGCTTACCCAGGTGACGGCAGTGAGTGTTGCACTGGAACTGGTGGGTTGCCATGCACCAGAGGTGTGCTGCTTTACACTCCCATGGGGAAAAGGGCTGGATCCTGGCAGATGGGTTCCTTTTTCTGCCCTGGTGCAGATGGTGGAGTTTTGTTGAGAAGCAGTTGTTGCATCTCAGGGCCCAGGACCATGTCCGTCCCCACGACCTCCTACTCACCCATCTCTGCTCTCACTAGCTCTTTCCATCACTCCCTACTGCTGGCTGGCCAGCTAAACCCACTGATAGTGATTATACCCCGTGCTAATCCCCAGGCAGGACTTTCCATACTTGCCCGTTCCCCGGGCTCTCAGGCCTCCTATGTCCCCTCCTCAATAGCCATCAGGGCCAAAGCTGCAGCTCGAATTTCTCCTTCCCAGCTCGGGAGTGTGTGACAGTCAAAGCAGCTGCAACAGCATGGGTAATAACACTTCACTTCTGATATTTTCCAGCCTATTAATCTCCAAGTCATTTAAATAGTCACCCAAAAGGTGCAGGTAATCAATGTTAATTAGAGTTGAAAGATCAGCGACTTTCTTAGATGAGGTCCTGCCTGGATTATTTGGTGCCAATCAATAGCATCTCGACACTCGCCTCACCTTTCTTTCAACTGCTCATTGATTTCGGGCTAGGTAACCTGCTGAGGATGTGAGGATTTAAGACCAACTTCAGAGGCAGCTTTGCAATGCAGGAGCTGCTTCCAAAAATATAACTTTTTTAAAAAAGAATATTTTTTTCCCTCTCCCAAATCACAGCTTTTGGTCCTCAACTTCAGGCAGCTTTGTCCTGGGTCTGACCATCCCCATGTGGTGCAGAAAGCCCCTGGGATGTTGAGGGGGTGTGTGTTGAAAAATCACTTTAATAGTGTTCTGAGACAGGAGTGTGGATGGGCAGAAGGAGGATGAGGAGCAGAGCATGCACCAGCTTAGCCTTAGGCACAGAGAAGTGTTGCCTGTTTGTCCTATTCCTCGCTCTGTACATACCTCTGTCCCTCCCTCCATTCCCTCCATCCCTCCATGCCTTCATCCCTCCATTTCCCATCCATCCGTCCATCCATCCATCCATCCATCCATCCATCCATCCATCCATCCATCCGTCATCCATCCATCTGCCATCCCATCCCTCCTTCCCTCCCAGCTGTTTCTGGGAGAGCTGAGGGCTCCCCACCGGATGTCTGGGAACTCTCCCTTTAGGATACAAGCCCAGAAAACAAGACAAAATATGTTTTCCCTCCTTGCCTTCTCTTTCCAACACCCCCTTGAGCAGCTGCTGAAACTGCGCTGACACCACTCATGCCCAGTGTCCACCACCCATCATTGGGTGACACCTGTGTGACTCAAGGACTCTCATGGAGATCTAGATTTGGTGGCTATGCCCCATCATTCTGAACATCATGGTGGTGTGGACAGTCCTGGGGCTTGTGGGTTGATTTTGCATATTCAAGGCCCTCGGGGGGTAGTGGAAGGTGCCCAGGGTGATTGTACTCCCTTGGCAGGCCTGAACACCCCCCTTCAGCCTTGGGGCTGGGTGCCAAAGGGTTCCCTGGGCTGCCTCCTTCAAAGCAGATGGAGCTGTTTAAGGTGTAGGGGAGAGATGTATTCTGATAGCTTTGCTGCTTGGAGTGCTGCTGCAAGGTCAGGATGGTGTCACAGGGTCCCATCACCATGCTGGTGGGTTGTTTAGGGGCACCGAGGAGTGCAGGGCAGAGCCCTTGTGGTGCCAGTGGGAGGTGGGGATCTACCTCAGGTCAATCCCAAAGCCCACACAGCTGATACTAAAAACACCAGTGGAATGTCCAC
Organism: Ceyx cyanopectus; assembly: GCA_013401355.1. Classification (NCBI taxonomy): domain Eukaryota; kingdom Metazoa; phylum Chordata; class Aves; order Coraciiformes; family Alcedinidae; genus Ceyx; species Ceyx cyanopectus. The sequence continues at coordinate 10,420 of VYZU01056323.1, read as the reverse complement.
GTATTTTCTTTCTCCTGCACTGCCACCACCTCATGTCACATGTCACCCTGATGCTGTTAATTTGATTTACGCTGGGTGTGATCTGGGTGTAAGCTGGGTGTGATCTGGGTGTCAGCTGGGTGTTTGCCTTCATGTCCGCACAGGGCAACTGCACCCACCACAGCTCAAGCTGCATTCACATGGCTGCACTCAGCTCGTGTGTGCACCCGGAGCAACAAGAACCCCAGGTGGTTGCAGCAGGGTGCTTCCTGTCCATGGGGACTGCAGGGCGAGACACACATGCCTTGCACACTCCTCGCTTGCTCCTTGTACACTTCTGTATGATCCTTGCATAATCCCTCCACATTTCCTAAGCCATTCTTGCATGTTCCTTACATGTTCCTTGCATGCTCCTTCCACACTTCTTGCATGCTTACTGCGGCATTCTTGCAAGTTCCTTCCATGTTTATTGTCCCATTCTTGCATGCTCATTGCATGCTGCTTCCATACTCCTTGCAACCTTCTTGCATGCACTTGCACCATTCTTGCATGCTCCTTCCACACTTCTTCTGCTGGTTTTGCATGCTTGTTGCATGTTTCTTCCACACCTCTCACAACATTCTGACACACTTCTTTCATGCTGCTTCTATACCTCTTGAAAGCTCCTTGATGCTCCTTGCAGCCACACTGTAGACTTGCTTGGGCCCATGCCTCCCCCAGACTGGCCCACTCGAGATACCCATCGTTCTGTCATTACAGTGTAAGAGCCCCATCATTCTGCATTAATCTGGGATTCATCATGCTAGCGGGGCGGTGTAATTAATTTATTTTGTATTAATGTGGATGAAATATGTACTGTCCTTGCAGGGGAAAAATCAGGCAGCCTATAAGCATTAGTTAAAAGAACCATTAAAATCAAACCTTCCTCAGCTCCATTAGGCTGGTCTTTCACTCTGAAGAAGATAAAGCCCTGCTGTGTGAAGTGTCATGCATAATTAGGTTGATTGCTAGTTTAAACTCTGCCCTGTCTCCTGGTCCCCACCGCATTTCGGGTGAAGTCTACCTCGCCAGGGGGCTCAGGGTTGCCCGGTTCTCCTTGCAGGCGTTTCGGGACCAAATGCACGGCGTGTCAGCAGGGCATCCCCCCCACCCAAGTGGTCCGCAAAGCCCAGGACTTTGTCTACCACCTTCACTGCTTTGCCTGCATCATCTGCAGCCGGCAGCTGGCCACGGGTGATGAGTTCTACCTGATGGAGGATGGGCGGCTGGTCTGCAAGGAGGACTATGAGACTGCCAAGCAGAACGGTAGGCACCCTGAAAGGGCTGCGATGTGGGATGTCACACTGACAGGTGGCTGTGAGTCACATCACTGGTGCTGTGCCTGCGGGAAGGAGCTGCAGGCTCTGGGGCAGCTGGTTTTGAGGAGCTTTTCTCCAATGGTGTGGGCTGGTGCTTTGGGGTTGCTCATTCTGTGCTGCGATTGGGGATGGTACCAGCTCCTTCACTTGCAGATGACTCGGAGGCAGGTGCTAAGCGGCCCCGGACCACCATCACAGCCAAGCAGCTGGAGACGCTGAAGAATGCCTACAAAAACTCCCCCAAGCCTGCCCGGCATGTGCGGGAGCAGCTTTCCTCTGAGACGGGGCTTGACATGAGGGTGGTGCAGGTGAGACCATAGGGATGCCCCTCTCCACCCTGCCCCTTGTGAAGGGGGGATGTAGGGGTCCCAACAGGGGTGCTGGCATGCAGGGATGTTGGTGTGCTAGGGTGCTGGCCTGCTGGAATACAGGGATACTGATGTGCTATGAAGCAGACGTGTTGGGTTGCAGGGTGTTGGTCTGGGGGACTGTAGGTTGCTGGCATGCCAGGATGCAGGGTGGCCTGGATGCTGGGTTGCAGGGGTGCCAGTTGGCATGGGGGTGTGGGAATGGTGTTGCTATGCATATGGGTTGCAGTGGTGCCAAGGTGCTGGCATGCTGGATTGCAAGGTTGCTGGGTTGTATGGGTGCTGGTACGTGGTTCTGCAGGGTTGTTGGGTGTCAGAGATGCAGGGATGCTGGCATGCTGGGATGTAGGGGTGCCGTGGAGCCAGGTTGCATGAGTGCTGGTATGCTGGGTTGCAGAAGTGCCATCGATGTCCTCATTTCCCTCTCCAGGTGTGGTTCCAGAACCGGCGGGCCAAGGAGAAGCGTCTGAAGAAGGATGCGGGGCGGCATCGCTGGGGACAGTTTTACAAGAGCGTCAAGCGGAGCCGCGGGGGTGGCAAGCTGGAGAAGGAGAGCTCGGCCGAGGACTGTGGCGTCAGTGACAGCGAGCTCAGCTTCCGTGGTGAGTGGGGTGCTGATGAAGGGCAGGGGGACCATGGGGATCCTCGTTGTGCTGACACTCAGCTTCTGCTCTCCATCCTCTCCCTGGCAGAAGACCAGATCCTCTCTGAGCTTGGCCACACCAACAGGGTTTACGGCACTGTGGGGGATGTGGCAGGCGGACAGTTGCTGAATGGCGGCTTCTCCATGGAGGGGACGGGACAGTCATACCAGGACTTGCGGGATGGCAGTCCCTACGGCCTCCCCCAGTCACCGTCCTCCATCTCCTCCTTGCCATCCCACCCACCCTTGCTCAACGGGCTGGACTACGCCATGGACGGCAGCTTGGGGCTGGTGGCCCACGGGGCTCAGGGGGTGAGTCAGACATTGCGGGCTATGGCTGGGGGGGGGCCCACCTCCGACATCTCCACAGGGAGCAGCGTCGGGTACCCAGACTTTCCCACCAGTCCAGCCTCCTGGCTGGACGACATGGATCACCCCCCTTTCTAAACGCCACTCGCCCCTCTCCCTGGCACCCCTTGCTTCCCCCCATCAGCCGCAAACGCAGCACCGAGGGCACCAGCCGGCTGTTGACCTTTCTGGGACTTCCCGTGGGAATCGACCCCGGAGGGCAGGAGGGAGGAGAGGGAGGTGGCACCGGCAATGGCCGGGGGTGGCCGTGCCCAGGGCGGTGGCGGGGGGGGCGGTGGGCACGGATGCCTTCGAGTGTAAGCACAAGAGAAGTGTTGGCACACGGGACGCACGGCGAGGACCCCGGCGCAGGTCCCGGCGGGATGTGCGACGGCGGGAGGGCAGGACAATCAGGGGTGGCAGCGGATGGCCCGGCGCCCGCTACAGCCCCGCCCCCCTCAGCCCGAGCACCGCTGCTATTTTCAAGAGTTATTTTTCGATAAGAGTGGTAACACCACTCGGCGCTGCCAGGAGCCTCAGCGGAAAGAGGATTCTTTATTGTAGAAGGGTTTATTTTAGCGAGGCTGGCGACCTGCCCCGGCAGGACCAGCACCCTGCTGCCCGCTCCGCGCGGGGTCGGAGCTGTCATGCGGCGTCTGTGAGGCCAGGATTTATCCCTGGGCACGCAGGAGCCTTTGTGGTGTATCACTGTGGGTTTTACCTTGGCCGTGTGGTGGGGAGTAATTAAAAAAAAAAAAAAGAAAAAAAATTAGAAAAAAAATAAAATAAAAGGAAAAGCCTCTAACCCGAGATGCCCAAGGGCTAATCTGGGCTATGGTGGAATCAGGTGGGATGCTTGGGACTGGCACATGGAAAGCAACTGCAAGTGCTGGGATAGGGGTGGGAAAGGTGGCGAATGCTTGTGCTGGAAGTATTGCAAAAAATCCTCCCCCAAAAGAGGGGGGAAAGGGCATTTCATCAGCTGCAGAAACAGCCACATGGTGAGGAGCAGAGGGGATTTATTGAGGTGTGAGACCCCTGTGGCATTGGCCACCCACTTCCTCCAGTGTCATGAGGCTGATGGCACAAAGCTTGGGTGCAGGCAGCTGGGGAGGATGTGGGTGGTTTTGGGAACCCCCCACTGGGTTTGCTCCTAGCTGGGCCCAACCAGCACCAGCCCCTTTCTCAAAACCCACACCCCTGGGCTTGTGACAGTCACCATCTCCCGCAGCACAACCCACGCTGCCCACCCTAGCCAAGCTCAAGCCATTCAGGCCAATGGGTAAAATTCAGCTCCACACTCACTGTCCAGAGTGCTTGGCTCTGCCCTGGCCCCCACCATCCTCTCCCTGGCTCTGGGGTGATAGTGATGATCTCAGATTGCCATTCTGGGAGGGCTGGTGACTGATCCAGTCAGCCAGCTGCTGCCAGAGCCTGGGGGGAGCTCTGAAAGCAAAGGAGAAAAAAGATAAAACTGGAAAAAAAAAACCCAAACAAAAAGCCACACAGAAAGCACATCACTGGTATGTCCCTGTCCCTCCTTGCCCCCCAGGCTGGGTGTTCTGGTGCTGCAGGCATTGTCCCAGTTGCACCCATGTGCCTCCCTCCCCACATCAATCCCTGCCTTGGGTGCTGCTTTGTGCCAAGTCTTTGGCCTTGCCGGTCACTGCGGGCGGCTGGCGGGAAGGGGGAAAGGGGTGAGCTGTGCCCACTGCTCTCTAGCCCCCTTTCACAAGGCCAAATGCCCCTTCCCTTTGCTGTGTAAATTTTGTACAGTTCCAGAAAGTGAGAGTCTTGTTTCCTGGGGGGGAAAAAAAAAGAAAAAAGAAAAAAAAAAAGGAAAAACCCCCCAACTTGAGGAAAAAAAAATAAAAAATAATCAAAGAATAAAACCTTATTTATTGCCGTGTCTTTGGGGAGAGAGACTCTCTTCCCCACCCACCCTCCCCTCCCCCCAGTTCCTCCCAAATTTGGGCCCGGGGCGTTGCTTTGTACCCTGCCTCCTGTGCGTTGGCATGAGATGTGTATGGTCACCCCCTTGGCCTTGAGGGAAAGCGATGTCAAATAAACTCGGGATGCTCTTGAGCACCTGCTGTCTTTGGGATTTTCTTCTTCAACAGGGGGGCAGTGACCACTGTCAGCATATCCTGCTCTGGCATCGTCACTTGCTTGGGCTTGGGGTCTCCTGGGACTTGTTGGGATGGAGGATGGGACAAATGACATTGGTTTCATGCCCTGGCTTTTTTGCAGGCTTGGAGAGGTGGGTGGGTTTGAGGTGGGCATCTCCATCCCTGCTACATGCTCACAGCTTTCCTGCCACCACCATCGCCCAGCTGTACACCACAGCACTTGCCAGGCACAGGTGAGATGGAAAAAAACCCATACCGAGGAGGGGGGTCCAAACCCTTCCATGGGTATCTGTGTGTTGGCTTTCTATATTTTAATCATTTTAACATTTAATGCTTCTCAATTAAAGTGATTTCCTGGAGTAGATGCCAAGCTTAGGGCAAATGCACATTAACTACTTTCTGTATCGGTAGTTAAAGGCACTGAGGGATTTAAACTGCAATCTGCAAGGCTGTTGGGGAAAGGTTTGCCTGAATAAAGCAGATTATAAACAATAATATATGTCTTTTTTTTTTTTTTTTTTAATTTGTGTGTGTGTGTGTCCCGTGGTTTTGATTTTTTTGTTTTGTTTCAGTTTTTGGTGGTTTTGTTTTGGTTTTTCTTTGTTGTATTTTTTCTTTTTTGTTGTTGTTTGTTTGGGTTTTTTTGGTTGTTTTTCTTTTGGAAAAGCTCCAACCTCACAAACAGCACTAAAGTGCTATAAACCTCTCAACCCCCAAATGTGCTCTCTGAAAGCATGGGCAGCATGGCTCCTGCTTCTCATCCCTGCTTTATGAGAGATTGTTTATTGCTCTGCACGTCCATTAAGCCAGGCAGTGGCAGTGTGCTATGGCACCGTGCAAGGGTGGCCTCACTTGTCCCTAACTTTGATGCCATCACATCTCCATCCTGAACCAGAAGAGCAGTGCTGGGAAGAGCACCTCAGCACTGGGCTCAGTATCTTCTGCTTCATCCGTATCCGGATGTGAAAGTAACTTGACACTGTGGTGTGGTGTGACCTGCCCGTGGGTCCTTTTGGCAGAGTAAGGGAAAGCAGAAACCACAGCAGGGTAAGGGGGCTGTTGCATGGCTTCCATCGAGTAAGCAATGCCCTGCAGGGACCCTAAATGTTGAAACCTGGCATTTAGTATAGACCACTGGTGTTTATCTGTCAGGCACCAAGGAGACACATCTCTGTGTCCAAGCTCCATGCTGGCTTATTTTTCACCAGTCCCTTGTCACAACTGGGCAGCAAATGCGTCTCTCCCACAGCACAGTGGGGCTGATGTGTGCATGGTGGCTGTGAACAGATGTGCAATTTCAACCCCCTGCAATGATCCAGACCTGGGGAGGAGAGGCTGGAAAGCTGCCTGGCAGAAAAGGACTTGGGGTGTAGGTTGACAGCCGGCTGAAGCTAGTGTGTGCCCAGAAGGCCACCAGAATCCTGGATTGGATCAGCACTAGTGTGGCCAGGAGGACCAGGGCAGGGATTGTCCCCCTGTACTTGGCATTACTGAGGCTACACCTTGAAACCTGGGTTCAGTTTTGGGCCCCTCACTCCAAGAGGGACACTGGGGCTGGACTTGGACTCACTGTCCAGAGAAAGGCAATGAAACTGGGAAAGGATCTAGAGCACAAGTCTTGTGAGGAGTGGCTGAGAGACCTGGGGTTGTTCAGCCTGGAGAAAAGGAGGCTTGGGAGAGACATTCTTGCTCTTGACAACTCTCTGAAAGGAGGTTGGAGCCAGGTGGGGTTGATCTCTTTCCCCAAGGAACAGCAATAGGATAAGAGGAAATTGCCTCAAGTTGTGTCAGGGGAGGTTTGTGCTGGATATTAGGAAAAACATCCTTCCCAAAAGGGTTGTCAAAGCCTGACCCAGGCTGTCCATGGCAGTGGTGGAGTTGCCATCTCTGGAGGAGTTCAAAGCCATGGAGATGTGGTGCTGAGGGACATGGTTTAGTGGTGACTTGGCAGTGCTGGGTTAATGTTTGGACTTGATGATCTTAAAGGTCTTGAAATATGATTCTGTATGTTTTGTCAACCACACTGCAGGTGGGAAGGCATTTTCTTTGGGACATTTCACAGGGAGAAGGCTTAGAGCTCAAGTTTCCTACTGACTTCAGAAAAAGCTCTGATACTTTTCTTTCCCTCAAAAGCATGGAGACCATCACTGTAGCTCCCCAGCCCATCACACCCCTCCAATAATGGAAAATAAGTCAATGAGGTCAATATACAGCCTGTTAACTTGTCCAAGCCATTTGGTCCCCATCACTGAGCCTGTCCCATGCCTAGCATGCATGAGCCACTCCACAGTGGTGCTTCAGCTGCTGGCTGCGTCCAAGCAGTGCAGCAACTTCGTCAGCATCAGCAAAAGCTGGCAGGGGCCGGCAGCTGCCATGAGGGGCCAAGACCCATGCGTGCCTCCTGCCCAGCCAGTCTTTAGTGGAGGGAATATTCCCACTGATTTTCCCAAGGGTGGAAGAGCTGCAGAAAGGACCTGCAGGCATGTGGCTTCCCATCACAGTGATGGAGATTTCTTATGCTCCCCCAGGCTGTAAAGCTCCTTGTCTGGGGAAAAGTAAGTAGCACAGCAACACCGGGCAGGTAAGCCATGGCCTCCTTTTGCTGTGAACATCCATCCAATTCAGCAGCCACTCTCCCAGCCAGGAGTCTGCCTGAAGCACAAACCCATCCCTGGCAGCTCCCCTGGACCATGGCCAACCTACTGCCACAGCTGGCACCTGAAGCATTGCCACTAATTCCCCATTTTCTGGGTATTTGGCCACATGAGAGGACCATGAAGTGCCCAAGACACACCCACAGGAGTGACAGGTGAGTGCAGGTTTATGTCTGTGCCTGGATCTTATAAAACCCCAGCCTAAATGAGCCACCTCAGAGACCGGTGTGCAACAGGAGGACCTGGAGCTGCTGCTGGAAGTGGGTTTTTAATGATGTTATAATTCAGCAAAGCAGTTGTGTGACGTGGTAAAAGTCCTGTCTGCTTGGGGAGGCTAGTTAGACCTAAAGCTCTTGGCTTACATGTATCAGGTGAGAACAAGAGGGACAGTCAGCCAGCTGTACAACCCTGTTGTCTCTTGTAGCCCTTGCTCTCCAGGATGAGACCTTGAGCAGAGCTTTCCAAAGGCTCCAAAGGAGCTGAGCTACCTCCCATCCTTATGGCTTCCAAGAAATCAAGTCACTCTCTGCAAGAGAAACACACAGAGGCTCCATCCCAACACTGTGCTTTTATTTATAATATTTCATTTGGACCCAGAGGAATAAAAATAAACCAAAACTCAACCCAAATGGGAGAGATGAACATACCACAGAGCCCAGCAGCACTCCCCTCCCCACGGAGGAGCTGACCAGTCAGCACAGGCTGCTCTGGTGAGATGCAGTACTTGTGTTTAATACATTAAAACAATACTTGGGACCTTCTCAGGCCCTCTCTCCNCCCCCCCAAAATACTGATAGATGTCAGAACATGCAAAACCCTGATCCCATCCTGCCCAGGTCATGTGCTTGGCCAGCCAGTCCTCGTGCTGGAGAGCCTGCCCAGACCCTGTTCCCTAAAAGCTCCCCTTTGAACCCCCAGAGAGTTTCAGAGGGGGAAGAGAAGGGGAGTGACTGTGGAGCCGCGGGGTTAGGTCTTGCCGGTGATGTGCTGCTGCAGAGCCGACATGATGGCTTTACAGTCTGTCACCTCCTGTGGCAGGCAGCCCTCCTGGTCCCGCAGCATGGCGTCGGCTCCTGACTTCAGCAACAGCTCCACTATGTCCAAAAACTCGCAAGCAGCAGCTGAAGAGGAGAAAGGGAAAGGGGTTAGTCTGGGGATCCTGGCCCCAGGCAACAATGAGGGATGTTTTCTTGAGTGGAGCTGTAGCTGCTGCTTTCCATGCGGGCGCCCGAGGTGGGAAATGCCACCTCAGCACCTGGCCAGGCACAGACCATTTTTTTGGTACTCGATGTGTGGCTTGTCTTTGGATTTAATAAAGCAGAGGAAAGGGAAAAGATAGAGTGAAGGCCATGAAAAGTGAGCAGCTGAGAGGGTGTTACTGGTGCAAACACCACCCCAGAGTCTGCAGCCCAGCCACAGAGCCACTGGGAGCTGAGCAGTTCACAGGGCATCCAGGTCCATGGCAACATGCCCGTGCCCATGGAGAGAACAGCACCATCATTTCTAACTCACATCTCTGCTAGCAGCTATTTTTTCAATCTGATTTACTCTGCCAGGATAAAATCAAGTTTGACATGAGCTCTTCCCTGTCCCGAGGATGTGACAGCCTGGCAGCTTTCAGCTCCTCCTCCAGCCTTGCCAAAGGATGTTAAAATAGAACCAGGAAAACCAGGAAATCTCTCAACACTGAAGAGCTGGGCTTGTCTGATACTAGCAGACATCCCAGTCTCTGGATTTTCCCTTAAGTGTGCAACCTAGATCCCTGAGGCAAAAACTGCCTCAGTGCCCATCTGCATTGTAAGACCATGAAACTGTCAGCTTCCTCGAATCCTGGATTGAATTTTGGGCCCCTCACTCCAAGAAGGACATTTAGGGGCTGGAGTGTGTTCAGAGAAGGAAGATTAAGCTGGGGGAGAATCTAGAGCACAAGTCTTGTGAGGAGCAGCTGAGGGACCTGGGGTTGTTCAGTCTGGAGAAAAGGAGGCTCAGGGGAGACTTTCTCACTCTTGACAACTCCTGAAAGGTGACTGGAGCCAGGTGGGGTTGATCTCTTCTCCCAGAAAACAAATGTTAGGACAAGACAAAATGGCCTCAAGTTGCACCAGGTTTAGGATGGACATGAGGACAATTGTCTTCTCCAAAAGGGTTGTCATGGCCTGGCCCAAGCTGCCCAAGGTAGTGGTGGAGTCCCCATCCCTGAAGGGGTTTCAAAGACATGGAGATGCAGTGGTGAGGGACATGGTTTTGTGGTGCGCTGGCAGTGGACTTGATGCTCTTAAAGGTCTCTTTCAGACTAAAAAATTCTATGATTCTTCTTGCATTGGTAGGGAATGTTTAATTATATTTCAGGCAGTTTTATAATGTAACCAACTAACTTTTTTTTGCTGTTAAATGTAGAAATTAAGAGTGTCTTTTGCATTACTCTGCAGTTTTCTACTGATGCAAAGGGACGAGCAACAATATTTAATTAAAATAAATTTGACATGTGATTGGAGCTTATTCTGAAAAAGAAAAAAGGGGGAAGGGCTTGGTGAGGAGCAGGTGGGGGTGTGAGTGAAGCTGAGCTGAAGGACTGGGGGAAGGCATGTCCCAGGATGATGGTGCAGCACGCTTGCTTAAAGCAGACTTGCAGGGGTGACAAGGAAGCTGTGGTGGCAGCTCCTGGGGGTGAGGAACTGGTGCCCACATGGGGAAAGGTGAGTTCCTTGTCTGGTGCCGCTGGCGGACACAGCCCGTGGGCTGGGAACATCCCTGGGGACAAGCACAGCAGCTGGATTTATTGTACCCTGGGACCCTCGATTTGTCAAGGGCCGGAGCGGCAGCCCTGACACTGGCACGGGTGAAGATGAATTTCCGTTCAGCGCAGTTTGCCTTCTGACTCCATTAATCCTCAGGGTTCAGATGATGAATTTATTTTCTTTCTTTTGGATTTTTTTTTTTT
>VYZU01056320.1:13848-36963 GCA_013401355.1 Ceyx cyanopectus | reverse complement strand
TAGAATGAAAAAAAAAACACATTTTCTTACTTTCTTAATAGGAGTTTTTGATTTGATTGCCTCCCAACATTACCCGTCTCAGTATATAGTCGAAAATGGGTTTTTTTTGTAGTATGATTTCCCCCCATGATTTAAAAGCTCAATTCAAAGTTATCCTCCACTCTCTAGTCTACACATCTGTCATGGGAAAGATAGCTGTGAATTCCCTATCACCCTTATCAGCCTTATCTATAGTGGGTCTTAGCAAAGTTTTCACACAAATGTAATTACTGGAACTTGCAATGATACACTGATCAAAATTATCTAAAAAACCCTGTGTAATTTAGCAGATGAGATCAGTAAAAATGGATCTAAATCTATATTAAAAAATATTTTCTAAATTATATGTTTTACAGAAGGAATTTTTGTTTTTATAAAAGTAGGATTTCAATTCCAAACACCGTTTTTTTTGAAATCCAACACACCTTTTCAGTTATAAAAGAATCAGACAATATAACCCATGTTATATTTGTACATGTGCACACACACATGTAAGATGTAAAGAGGGGCACAGAAAGTGGGAGAGAAACCACAAAGAAAATTATCTCCTTTTTATTTGAGTCAAAACTAACCCTGAACAATTTTTCATTCTGGTTTCATAGTTCATATATCAACCCAAAAATAAAAACTAGAGGTCAACTATTCACTCCTGACACTTACACAGAGTATTTTTAACTTCCTCCCCTGCTAAGAACCCCACAATGACCATCCAGGCTCTGAGCTCTAAATCTGTATCTACAAAACACAGGAAGTAGTAAATTTTGGAACCCCAAAGCCAAAAAGAATAACAACAAATGTTCTGTTAATGGTGGCTATGTCATTCATGCCCAAGCATTAATTGCAAGCATTAATTGCCCCACACTTCATCCAACCGTTGAACACCGTCGTGTCTCACTTTGTGAGACATTTAATGAGGTGAATGCTCAGTTGCCATTAACTTTCCTTATCCCACAGTTTCTCTGCCTGCAGAGTAAAGCATCCAGGCTTGGGCTGACACAGAAGAGCAAGAACAAAGCTGGAGCTCAGGGTTGGGCTGCTGTAGACACTCCAGAGACACACCACGTAGCTGTGGGTGCAGGTATGGGTTGTTCTGAAGCACAACCTCCACCCTCAGCCATGCCTGCTGGGGCACAGAACCCAGCCCCCCACACGTGGAGGCACTTCAAGGAAGGGCTCTGCATCTGAAATCCCTTGGCATTGCTCTCTCCTGCTGCAGGAACCCGGGTAGATGAGATGGACACAACCAAGATTCTACTTGGCTCCTCCTTCTCTCCCTCAAGGAGAACACGGCCATAGCTCTATGAGAATAAACAACCCCACAGCTAATCTTCCCACTCCTTGGGACAGTTTGTTGAAATTAGAGGAAGGATGCAGACATTGCCCAGGCTGCTTGATAAGAGTTATAAGCTCTGGTTTGTTATTATTAAAGAGAGGGAGCAGAACTTTGCTGTCTCCGATGATTTTAAACCACAACATTCTCCCTCACAGCTATCTTCCCTACCTACTCTATTTATATTAAATAGATGCATGACTAAGTGTGGGGATGTGCATATGGAAAGAAAATAAATGGCTTCCAAGAGGTTTTGTCTATTGTATACATTTTTGGAGGATGTGGCAATATAAACCACAAAATCAGACACGAGAGCAACTCTGAAAGCATCGCCAGAGCTCAGGGAAACTCCAACCAAACAGCAGAGCTTGGAGCCACAGGCAGCTTATTTCCCTTGCAGCATCAACAGGGATGCCAACGAGAAAACAGAGGCATCAGTTAGCATCTAGGATTACCCATCCTTGCACGTTGAGCTTCATGGAATGAGTGGTGTGGAGAATTCCACCTTGATGCTTCTCAGGTGCCACGGCGCTGGAATTAAGCTGCTAGTTTGTTTATTTATTGAGTTTTTGTCTTGATTTTAACTCAAATAAGAGCTTAAAGCACCACCAGCACCAGGGTGTCACCAGTACTGTGTTGGGAATGACAAATCTATGCCTTTTGAGGCAGGTGCCCCACTGCATCCCCCTGCACCTCACTGCCCCCATGTCCTAGGGCACCACTGGTGCCAACAGCAGCTGCTGCCTTGGGAGCCCTTGGCATGACCTGGATCCTGCAGCTGGATGTGGAGTGAGATACCTGACATGTCTTTAGGCTGCAGCTGCTCTGAGGCAGAAGGGGAGCCTGCCTTTCTATTTTGTATCACCCCGAGTGCTGCAGGATGCCTGGTCAAGGCTCCTCTGAGCTGAGGTAAAAGAGATAACAGGCTGTCCTCATCTCTTTCAGACAGAATAGACATAAGTGGAAAGAATCCTTTGGCTAAGGTTGATCTGGTGTTTGCTGAATGGACAGGGACGGTGGAAGGATGGAGGGCAGTGACTAACTACAAGGGAAGATAAAAGTAGGATTTTCCATATCTGATTTTACAGACTCTTGATGGCTTTTTTCTTTCCCATTGGCTCGTCAGGGAATTTGCTGCATTCTTTTAATACCCTAAAGAGGCAACTCTGCTGCTGCCATTTGACCCAACAGCACCTGAAAAGGAGCCTTGTGCTGTTGAAAGCCTTATTGCTGAGTTAAGCACCAATTCACTATGATGGCTTTATTAACCATGGCTCTGTTTTGGGGAATAACTTTGGGTGCAGCTGATTCCAATTTAGGTTTAGGCAAATTCAGTACAATTGCAACTTCAGTACAGTTGAAGTCACAAAAATCAATCAGTAATACAAGAGTGAAAACGATATAATGACATGAAATTTTAAGAGGAATGCATCTAAATGGTGAAAGATTTAGAGCGAAAATCAAGCAGAAACTTGCCCGCCCTCAAAATCCCAACCTCATAGTTAATGGAGTGTGTGTAAATCTGGAACGGCTGTTACTCTTTACAACATATAGAATTACTGAGAAATGCACATCATTCTGTCCAGCAGGAAACATATTGCAGCTCACTCTTGGTAACCACACCATTCTGTGTGGTTTTTGCTGGTACAGGAGTGTGGGAGCCAAGCAGCAGGCACTGCACACCTTGATGGGGCTCTTGAGCCTGGAGGAGACTGAGGGGGGAGCTCAGCAGTGTCTGTCAAGATGTTGAGGATGAGTGTAGGGAGGATGGAGCCAGACTCTGCTCAGTGCCATCCAGTGACAGGACAAGAGGCAATGGGAGTCAGTTGGAGCACAAGAGGTTTGGGGGAAACACAAGGAAAACTTGTTCCCAGTGAGGGTGGCAGAGCCTGGCAGGGGCTGCCCAGGGTAGTTGTGGAGTCTCCTGCTCTGGAGACATTCCAGCCCCCCCTAGATCTGTTCCTGGGTGACTTGGTCTAGGTACCCCTGCTCTGGCAGGGGGGTTGGACTAGATGATCTTCTAGCTCCCTTCCAACCCCTGACACTCTGTGATTCTGTGATGCAACCCAACCCAGGACACAGTATTTCTTCTTGTGGTGCCCAGTTATTGGTTTCTTCTTATGATTTGTTTGCTTTTTGAAAGACAAACATGAAAACAATGTAGTTGGGATTGTAGAGGCCAAATCCCAGTCGTATGCTGCTTAAAGAACCTGACTATGGGCTTCTGTTTGTAGTGGCACCCCAGAAACAGATGCAGTGTGTGCATGAGCACATACATATTTCTGTGCATTTGTGCATATCTACACTAGTGTCTGTATACACACACAGCCCCACGTGCATCATCTATTTGATTTTGTAATATTAAACCAACCTCTTTGTAGCAACAGAAAGGAAAGTGTGACACGATGCCTCCTGGCTGTGCAAAACCAGCTACAAAGGTTGGCTATTTCAGTTTTGCTACAGTGCCAGTTACTGGGGAGTGTTGCATCTCATGGAATGGTCCATCTGGTGATATCCCTTCAGGGTAGAGTACTTACTAACCCTGTCACCTTTGCATGCCACGCAGTCATGTGTTTGCAATCAGAGGTGCACGGAGCTAGGAGGAAAATCACTCTCTTTCCAGCTGTTATGTCCTTTTACTGGCAACACATTTGGAGAGCAAACTGTTAATAATGAGTTGATGAAGCTTCCATAGCTAGCAAATTTCCAACTTCAAAAGCTTTTCTGCTTCTGAAGTTAATGGTTGACTTCCCTCTGGGTTCACTTTTCATGCTTTTGCTCTACTCCACTCTGGACCATTAACAACACTTGGTGTTTGTGGCCATCACACGAGGACTCACAAACATGTGACCATTGTTCATGGCTCAGAGCTGCACATCACAAGTGTGTTTGTAGTAAAAGGCCAAATGAGTGTTTCACAGCAAAGCACTTGGTGGTACAAAACCACTCTCAGATTTAGAAGATGCAACAAAACTTCTTTTGCGCTAATTTCTGGAGATTTCTGGATATTTTTAGATATTGAATATGAGAAAAAAAATCCTTAACCTGTGAAGGTCAAGCCCTTTCAGGTATTGCATCCCTGGTGTTGAAGCTCTGGAGCTAAACTTGTGGGAGCTGATGAGCCTTCTGCATGAGGCTTATACTCCACTCTGGGATGTGCCCACCCCTGCTAGTGACAGGGCAGCACCCACCAGCTACAGCTCTCTCTGACACAGAAGTCTTAGAGGTTAAAGAAGGTGGGTAAGGAAGAACTTGAAGACTGTTTGGGATGGTGTTGAGAGATTGTCCTCTCTAGAAGTGTAGGATTTTGTGGCAAGGCATAATATAGCCCACTATTAAACTTCAGGTGCATAGTCTTGAAACCCATTCACTTCAGATTCAAGTATCAAGTTTCTAAGAAAGAATATTAGCAATATTTAAAATTGATGACTATAAGCCTAAGAAGAAAGAAACACCTGGGCTTTTTTTTGGTTTTTGTTTTGGTTTTTGGTTTCTTTTTGAGTTTTAAAACAACACCAATCAATAATTTCATACAGAGTAAAAAATGTGACCCCATCACAGAAGCACAGAACTGCTCAGGCTGGCAGGGACCTCTTGAGATCACAAGTTCTGCCTCTGCAACTCAAGTTGGGTCACCCAGAGCAGGCTGCCCAGGATTGGCTCCAGTTGGGTTTTGCACATCTCCAAGGATATGCACAACCTGGTTATTCACCCCCCACAGTAAGAGTTCCTCCCACAGGATCCTGCTGTGTTTCAGCATGTGCCCGTTGCCTCTGGTCCTGTCACTGGGCATCACTGAAGAGCCTGCCTCCATCTTCTCCATCCCCCCTTGTTAGGTGTTTATAGACATCAATGAGAACCCTCAAAGCTCCTCTTCTCCAGGCTGCACACAGTCCCAGCTCTCTCAGCCTTTCCTCACATGTGAGGTGCTGCAGTCCCTTTGAAAAGCTCTCTCTAGCATGTCCTTGGCTCTCTAGGACTGGGGAGACCAGAACTGCACCCAGGACTTCAGATGTGGCCTCACCAGTGATGAGCAAAGGGAAAGGAAAACCTCCCTGCTGACAACACTCCCTTCAACCCTGGATGCTCTTGGCCTTCTTTTCCATGAAGGTGCAATGCTGGCTTGTTGTCCAGCAGGACCCCCTGGTCCTCTTCTACAGAGCTGCTTTCCAGACAGTTGCCCCCCAGGACACACTGGTACACAACCTCTCTCCATTGTAGATGGGTCAGATCAGAAGGAAAATGCCACCTCCTGAGTGTCAGGTAGCAGCTTGCTGCATTGAGTAAAACATCAGCAAGGACAACGTGGAGAGAAGCACCACGTGGAGACATGACCTGCTCAATACAGGGAGCATCACCTTGCTTGTTGACACTAGAAGTTAATCAAAAGAAAATCTGTTCTGGAAGATGGACCCTTCCTTTCCTCATTGATTGGTCTTTGATGTGGAGCAGCAAAAAGACAAAGGAAGGTAAAAATCTCACACTGAATCACAGAATCACAGATATTAGGGGCTGGAAGTTGCCCAGGAACAGATCCAGGCAGGTCTTAAGTGTCTCCAGAGATGGAGACTCCACAAACCCCCTGGGCAGCCTGTTCCAGAGCTCTGTCCCTTCACTGAGAAAAAGTTCTTTCTTGTGTTGAACTTAAGGACCGCATTGTCCTTAAAACATTGAACAAAAAAATCCCAGCATCACAACTGGGATCAGCTGTGGGATAAGCTGAGGGTTGGCAATGCCATCACAAGATATGAGCAAAGTGGACCCTAAAGTCTTACACAGAATCATAGAATGTTAGGAGTTGGAAGAGACCTAGAAAGATCATCTAGTCCAACATCAAGATAGTTCAGCACTTGAGCTGCCATCTCATAAACATTTGCTTCTTTTTCTGTGATAAACAAATGAACTCCCTCTTTGGTTCCTTTTCTCTCTGATCTTAACAACATATCCAAGCATATCAAACACTCAGGTATAAATATTCTCATCCTTCTTACCCAGCACAGATCTGAGCAGGAAGCCTATCCCAGCAGCTCTTCAAGAACAGCTGCTCAAACTATTTACCCAACTGAGTGGGTTTTTTTGATTGCTTTTCTTCTCCCACACATCAGGCTATGTTTACACATTTAATTTCAGCAGTTAATATAGAAAACATACATCTTTACAACTGTAATTCAGTTTGGGGCAAACAGCATAACAAATTCTTTCCAGTTTGCTATTTTTCTTTCCAATCCTGCCCACAGAATAATTGATCCAAAGATATAGTGCCACCCCTTTGCTTCTACTCTGCACACATACAAAATAGCACAAATAATTCAGACAAATATTTTATCATTGTGTTGCTGAGGGTACAACACAGAGGGAGAAAGAAAAGGAGGCTGTCAAACCCCCCACAGTTATTCTCACTTCAAGATGGTTGGTTTCAAGACTTGCTGGATAGATGTGGCACAAATCAACTGCCCTTGCATAGGGGCCCAACAGACATGCCCTGGGACGTTGGCACAAGGCTGGTAGATATGACATAGAATCCTAGAATCACAGAACTGTCAGGGCTGGAAGGGACCTTAAAGCTGCTCCAGCTCCAATCCCCTGCCATGGCAGGGACACCTCCCACTAGAGCAGGTTGCTCAGAGCCCCATCCAGCCTGGCCTGAGAAACTTTGCCAAGGATGGAGCTGCCCTCACCTCTCTGGGCACCCTGGGCCAGGCTCTCACCCCCTCCTGGGGAAGAAGAAGAAATTCTTCCTCATGGCTGAGCTGAATCCCCCCAGCTCTAGTTTGGATCCATCCCCTCCAGTCCTGGCACTGCCCCACAGCCTCCAAAGTCCCTGCCCAGCTTTCCTGGAGCCCCTGCAGATCCTGGAGCCACCAGAAGGTCTCCCTGGAGCCTTCTCTTCTCCATCTGAACACCCCCAACTCTCTCAGCCTGTCCTCACAGGAGCTGCTCCAGCCTCTGCTCATCCTCAGGTCCCTTCTCTGGACACCTTCCAGCATCTCCATATCCTTGTGATATGATATCACAGTATCACAGAGTATTAGGGGTTGAAATATGATATGATAGATATGATAGATATGATATGATATAAGATATAAGATATAAGATATAAGATATATGATATATGATATATGATATATGATATGATATGATATGATATGATATGATATGATATGATATGATATGATATGATGTATGTGAGACCCAGACAAAGTGGACAGCAGCTGCAACCTAGATGTGGTGTCCTGAGGACATAGAAAGCAACGTGCAGACACCTCTGGGTGACCAGCCAAATGCAGGCTGCTCAGCTCACATCTGCCCACAGCCAGGCAGTGGGTGCAAGGAACTGAAACCTTCAAGTTCACCAAGTGGTTTTAAGAAAAGCATCCTTTGGTATCTATCCTGTTACTTGAGCCCATTTGGACGATTTAAACTGAAAACACCAAATTATAGGTTGATGTAGACAGAGATTATCTTGCAGTAGCTTCTGCAGTTGCTTTTCACTCTCTATGAAATACACCAGACAAATGCCTCTCCTAAACTACTCCACATGTAGGTGAGTGTCAGTTCCCCAGAAATCTGGGTGCCCTATAAGTGGTGAATCATAACCAAGCTGCTCTGTGTCCCTGCATCCCTTCTGGTGACAGTGCCCATTCTAGGAGTTCCTGAGACGAAAACTAACATTGTCATGAGATTTCATTTGCCTCTGACTGAAAAAGAAAAGGGGAAAAAAAAGGTAAAAATAAAGACTAATCTCTTCTGAAATAAGTAACTCCATTTCAGCATTTTTAAAGAGAAAAAATAAAAAAGAAAATAAGTAAAATCTCCACCATGAAAACTTCAGTTGTTCTCAGCTTTTTGCTCAATAGCCAAAAACCATAACCCAAAACAAATCAAAGAAAATTGTTCACACAACCCTTTTAAATTTAGATCAAATTAAATTAACTTTTGATTAAATTAAATTGGATGCGTCTTCTAAAAATGTAAATGAAACAAAGGAAGCAGAAATATGACCACACAGAATCACACAAAATGTTAGGGGTTGGAAGGGACCTGGAAGATCATCTAGTCCAACCCCCCTGCCAGAGCAGGATCACCTAGACCAAGTCACCCAGGAACAGATCCAGGCGGGTCTTAAGTGTCTCCCTACAATTCAAGTGAAGTGAGTGATGGTAGACATGGCTTCCAAAGATGTCTGGGGATCAGATATCTGCAAAGCTTTGTATTCAGATCTGTGCCACAGCAGCAAGCTCTGACCTTGGTAAGAGTCACTTAGGACCCTATCTGTTCAAGACTGCCTTTTCAATACAAAGGTGAGAAAGAACAGAAGCAGAAAGTGGAAGAAACTACTTTACATGTTTGGTTGAGTAAGTCATCTTCCCAAAGCTGGCAGCCCCTCTTTGTCTTCCCCCCCAAAAAGCAAACAAAGCAAAAGAAGACAAAGGAAAACAAAACAACCAACCAATCCAACACAACAAAGCCCACACAAAGAAAAAAATAGGAAAAAAAAATAAAAGAGGAGGAGGTTTCATGTTGGCTCTTGTGGGAAGAGCACATATATCAGCAGGTGAGATACATCAGAGCATTGCCAGCCTGCTGGTGTGTCACCCACTGGCACAGAACTACTTGGGAGCATCTATTTTACACACAACAGAGACATGCACTTCAAGACACTCTGGCAGGCTCCAGAGAACGTCCCTGCACGTTGATCCAAAGGACATGAATCCCAAGAAGATGTCTGACTGTGCTGCCACATCTTTGAGCAACCCCATCCACAGAACCACGACTAAATCTGTGCAGCAGTTCTTGCCAGCCAGGCACGTCCCACATTCCACACCCAAGTGACCAAGCAGTCCTATGACTCCTAAACCTCAGTGCATGAAGGCAGATTCCCTACCCAGCTGCCCTTGCATGTGACATGACAAAAATAAAACCACTGGCCTCTTGTAAACTTTAATCACCATATTAACACCCATGAGAAAAGCTTTGGGTGATCCCAATCTGGTTTAAGAGGGTTCAGCTGTAGATACTTACAGGATGTTCTGCCCCTGCTGATTGCTCATTATCCAAAATTAGCTCTCCGAGAGGTCTTTGCCATAGTGTCTGGCAAAGTGGAAGCTGGACCTGTTTTCAAGAGCTTTTGACATTCTCAGGACCTCCCTCTTCCAGGAATGCATGGCTTCACGGAGCTACACAGCCTTCTGCAGGGAGCAGTCAGGAGAGCTGTTACTCAAATCAACCCCTGCAATAACAGGGCAATTATGACTTTGCTCCTTTCTCATATACTTGTTCCTTTATTTGGCTTTCAGATCCAGCTGAATGGTTTGCAAGGCTCTCTAGTAGGTCCAATAGGTCTTGGAAACAATAGGTCCAATCTTACAAGCTTTTTGAAAGCTAAAATTCCTGGTGCTCTTAGTGATGTTCTCCCAGCATTGAGAGGAGGGGAAAAAAAAACCCAAATAATTTGTGCTTTTCTAAAAAAAAAAATACCTGATTTAAAACCTGTAACACTGCTGAAAACCTTAGATTATGAAACTACCCTCAAACTGGGAACACTCATGCCTGCTGAAACAACAGCTCTTCAGTCAGAGCAGAGCAAAACCCACATGTCTTTTACATACGTAAAATCTCTAGAGTGCATCTTGAATAAATTATTTTCCCTGGTAATTCAAATTCCTTTTAAGGCTAGGCTTACAGTTTCTGAGCTCTGAAAACCTGTAAAAACAAATTGCATTTTGGGGATTTCTTCAAACTTTTCCTCAGCCCAATGGATATTACGGTAGCTGTTGGTTTCATTCTAGTAAGATGATGTGCTGATGTCGTTTATTTATCAGCTGTAAAATTATTTAATGATAGCTGTGATAATTTTGAGCTGACAAAATGCTGGAGAGGGGTTTTTTTTCTTAAAGAAAAATGCATTTTTGGCCAAAACTTATGATATCTCACAAACATATTTGTCAGAAGAAGTCTGATTATTGTGTGTCAGCTGTTGTTTCGATACTGTCAAAACATTTATGTTTGTTTTTCATTTATTGGTACATTATAGCACAATATTCGGTTTATATGTGGTACATACAGAATGCATATTATGTTTTTTACATATGTTATATACACATTGCATAATAGGATTAACAAAATGTTACCTGAACCCAAACCAATCAGAACAGCAAAGCCAAAACACTTCTCACCTTTTTCAAGATGAGCTGTTTTTCTGAGTGAGATATTTCAGTTCTTTCCTTTGACACTTTTTTTTTCCTGATTCCTCATAAAAATTTAATGTAGAACACAGCAATTTCACTGGCTTTGTGATTGGAAATGTGCTTATTTTGAGCACTTAAAAAAAAATCATCATATCCTCTCATTTTTAATTTTTCCTGTTTCTTTTCACTCCGTATCATTAACTTTTCTTTTAAAACTTTGTGGTAACGGTTGCTTGGTATTACTTTATTTTTCCATATGAAAATTTCTTTTAATGTGGCCATTATGTAAATAAATATGTCTAAAATAATACTTTGCTATGGTACAAAATGAATCTTTAAAACATATGCTTCTTATAACTCTTATAAAAATTAATGAAACACTCGTTCTTACACAGTGGGTCTAACGTAACCTTGAAAAACTATATGAAAACACTAACCTAAAATAAATGAGATTGTTATTAATGTAAAATCTCCATCCGAAATACTTTGGTATTTAAATTTAGCTCATTCAGCTTCTGGCATATGGATTGAGCAGTAAGCCAGTCTCTCTTAAAAATAATAAAGTCCCATGTAAATCAGAAAGGATCATTGTGGAGCAAAACTCTGCTTCTGAGGCATCGAATATCTTGGCTTGGGAGGGGACAAACCTTCTTAAACATTAAAAACATAGCACAGGTTGACAACAAAAATTTTCTTTCTTTTCCAATTAATTCTGTCAGGCAGTTCCCAAATCTGTAGTCTCAACAAAAATTGCTGCAATTAAGAAAAATTATTCTGGATTGGTGCTGGTCCCAGACTGTGGTAACAGAGCAGCTGGATGGCAGCAAGAAGCCCAAAGCAGAGCCCTGCCTGGCTGCAGGCTGCTGGACAATGAGATCACAGCACCAAGGGCTGTTGCTCCAAAACATGCAGGAGGTGGTGAGCATGGCCAGTGGCACCAGAAGGTGCTCTGAGCATAGAATGGGTTGGGTGAGAAGGGACCTTTAAAATCATCTGGTCCAGCCCCCCTGCAGGAGCAGGGACATTACAACCAGAGCAGGGTGCTCAGGGCCCCCCAACCTCCCCTGGTTGCCAGGGATGGGGCAGCCACCACCTCTCTGGGCAGCCTGGCACAGCCTCTCACCAACCTCACTAAAATTTTTCTTTCTTCTCTCTAGTCTAAATCTCCCTCTTTTAGTTTAAAACCATCACCCCTTGTCCTGTCCCAGCAGCTAAAAAGTCTGTCTCCATCACTCTGAGAGGCTGCAGTGAAGTCCCCCTTGGAGCTTCTCTTCTCCAAGCTGAACACCCCCAACTCCCTCTGCCTGGCCTCCAGCCCTTGGGTCATTGCTGGGGCTCCCCTGGCCCCTCTCCAGCAGCTCCCTGGCTCTGCTGTGCTGAGGATCCAGAGCTGGGCCCAGCCTTGCAGGGGGGTCTGCCCAGAGCAGAGCAGAGCAGAGCAGAGGGGCAGGATCCCCTCCCTCCACCTGCTGCCCACACTGCTTTGGATGGAGCCCAGGATGCTGTTGTCTTCTGAGCTGCTAGCACAGTCCCAGCTCATATCCAGCTTTTCACCTGTCAGCACCCCCAGTCCTTCCCCTAGAGCTGCTCTCAATCCCTTCACATCCCAGTGTCAATACTGGGGGTTGCCCTGAAGCAGGTGCAGGACACTTTGGCCCAGTTGAACATCACAGCAGCCACAGAAGCCTGAGTAGATCCAAGCAGGTGGGGAAGAGAAATCCAGCTTGGGAAGCAAGAGTTGATACTGCTTATGGCAGGTTTATGGGGGAAAAATGATGTTCATCATGGGATGTCCCAGAGATATGAAAGAGTTGGAGAAGTGCCACTGCCACCCCACATTTTCAGCTGGATCTGAAGACCTGAAACAGCTCTGCATGGAACCTGCCTCCAATGGATGAGTTGAAAACACTAGGGCAACTTATGGTGATGGAGGAGCCAGAGTTGCTCATTCCAGGCAGGACCCCAGAGAGAAAGGTGGGAGAAGGGTGCATGGCTCTCCAGGGATGGCATCAGCCAGAAAACCTGCCCACTGTTTATAAATGAGCAAAACTCTCAAGTGACATCTTTGTGGAGATGGGTGTGACATGTCTGAGGGAGCTGGGGCTCTGGAGCTGGGAGGAGACTGAGGGGGCACCTCATGGATGGTGATAAAGATGGAAAGGGAGAGAGTCAGGAGGATGGAGCCAGGCTCTGCTCAGGGACAGCCTGTGACAGGACAAGGGGCAGTGGGTGCAACTGGAGCACAGGAGGGTGCATATAAATATGAGAAAATACTTCATGGTGAGGGTGCCAGAGCCTGGCAGGGGCTGCCCAGGAGGGCTGTGGAGTCTCCTCTGGAGATGTTCAAAACCCACTTGGATCTGTTCCTGGGTGACCTGATCCAGGTGATCCTGCTCTGGAAGGAGTATTGGACCAGATTTTGAGGTCCAACCACTGACACTCTGATTCTGTGATACCCCACAGCTCAGCAGAGTGGAAATATCTTTGGGTGAAGCACCTCATGCAGCTTGTGTTGAAAAAATTCACTCTGCAAAATTGCATGTTTTTCTCAACTTCTCAAAAAAAGCAAAAAGTCACTGTGCCACACACTTCTGATCTGGCAGCTGGTGAGGAAGCAGGTGCACAGGGAAGAGCTGAGGACAAAGGGAGGAAAGAGGAGAGGAGCAGCATGGCTCAGCTTTCTCCACAGAAGGTGGGTCTCTGCTTTTCAGCTCCCAAAGAAGATGGGAAGCAATGGAACCTGATCAAAGGGCAGGTGGAACCACATCCAGCTCGCCAGGATCAGATCAATACTTGGCCCAGGCCACCACTCTTTGCTTTCCACTTGAGTCGTTAAGAAAGACCAAAGTTTTTGAGGTCACATGGACAATTCCTCCCCAAAGAGAAAGTGAAAAACTTGAGTATTTGCCAAATGGAGGGATATAAAAGTGATATAATGCAGTTGTTATACAAGAAGCAACTTTTCCAAACGTTACACATCCTTATTAGGAATGGCATTAACCCACTTAGAAGCAGAGCTCTACATGAACGTTCAGACAAATTTATTCTTGATAAATTATCTAGGACACTTCTTGAATCAATCAAAGCCCCTCATAATGGAAATATTCTGTAGCAAAAATTGTCATGCCTTGTAAAAAGGGAAATCCATTTCACTGCTGGTTATATCGCATCGATAAAAATATCACTTATCACTGGACAAGAAAATAGATTTTTTTTCAAAGTGGCTGGACTTCTGGGGGGAGGAGAGGCAGAGGTTACAGTTAATCTTATAAAATTAGGACCACTGTTTACAAGTTACCTTTTATGTGATGTATTATGTTGTCCAATGAAGCAAATCTACTGTGGCTTTCATCAGTTTCTCTTTTAGTACCAAGAGCAGCAAGGGTGAAACTCTGCAGTGTTGTAAAGAAAACAAAACAACAAATGAAAAAAAAAACCAACATTCTGTAGAACATCCCTTGACAGTTTTTTATTCTCCCCAATACTTTAATTTCCATTCAGTCATTAGGTGAAGGCAGCAGTTTGTGCAAAACAAACTGAAACACAATCACAAATGCAAATTCACCCAGAAGACCAATTGCAAAACCCACATAAGATACAGAGTCCAATATTGTCATCTTTATTTTTTTTTCCAGCAAACTCCCCCTGGAGCTGAAAGGAAGGCAGGATTGGCCCCCAGACACGGCACAGCAATCCACCCTACTTTTATTACCTGCTAGATCTCTCCCCATTCACTTCAGGACCTCAGTTCTTTGGTGGTCTTCTGTTTTGACATCTGCTTACCTTTATCTCTAATCAGTTTTGCTGATAGACATTTCCCCTGAGTGTGGAGACACTGCCTAATAGATTTATTTTTTTTTTAAACCAACTACTACTTAGTAGTCAGGAAATTATCTTTGTGGCCTGCAAGGGTGAGAGACACTGCTGCTAACATTCCCATGCAGACAGCTAAGTCTCACTCAGCTTTATCTGATTTGCTCCATTCTGCTCTTTACACTCTCAGAACATGATGGCATCATGACTGCAACACATTTTGGTTAACCTGCAATGGAGCAGAAGGCACCAAGAGATGGGGGAATGCACTGGGGGTAATTAAGTAAGGTGGTAATTTGCTAGGGATTGTGTCACAAGTTGCACCATCTGCCAGACCAAGGAAATGAACTTGGACCAGGGTGTTTAAAACCACGAGGAGCAGTTTGTTACCTGATGTAAAATTCTTCAGGAAAATAAAAATCCAAAACAACAAACACAAAACAACATTATGATGTATCACAGTGCAAGGTTTGACAGAAAGAAGCATGGGAAAAATGAAATGTTTTGTCCTCAGCTAACACTAGTGCTTAGAAGAATGTGCAGAGGCTCACATTTGGCTCTGACAGCCAAGCAAAAGATGATGGTTCTCCAACACATCCACCCCATAACAAGGCATGAGGTCTGGTTATTGAGCAGTGACACGTTGGGTTTCCAGCTAGACAGCCACTGTGCATGTGGGATAACAAAACTGGGTTTCCACAAAACAGTTACTGTGCATGAGGGATAAAAAAAAATAGTAAATGGTCCCAACACCTCCCAAAGCCTTAGAAACCAAAGCAGAGTTCTAGGAAGTATACTGGGAAGAAGTTATGATGTGTTGGCAGGATGCTTGAGAAAGTCCCTGACAAACTTCTTGCTGATTTTAATAAA
This sequence comes from Ceyx cyanopectus, assembly GCA_013401355.1. Taxonomy (NCBI): domain Eukaryota; kingdom Metazoa; phylum Chordata; class Aves; order Coraciiformes; family Alcedinidae; genus Ceyx; species Ceyx cyanopectus. The sequence goes on along the minus strand of VYZU01056320.1, from coordinate 21,723 downwards.
GCAAAAAGAAAGCCACAGCCACAGGGAACTGAGTCCTGGGTGATTTCGATTTGATCTTTGAAGGCGAGTGGGATGGGAAGGAATGTCTGCATCTGGACTTTTACATGGTAGTCTTTCTTTTAAAAAATCAATTTTTTTCTGGGTCTATCAAACGTAATTTTTATTGAATTTCCTTCTGCTCATTTGTTTTTATTCCATTTCAGTGAAAACAAAGAGCACACACTTGCAAAAACACATCTGAGTCCAGCCGGTCAGTGCAGGAAATTCCTGCAGTCCTGGTGGAAACTGGGACTGGAGGGAGGAGGGGGCCCATACTCAGCACCTCTGCTGAAGGACGAGCTGTAGCATGAATCCCAGAGACATCCCACCACGCTGGGGCTGTCCCAGCATCCAGGAGCACACAGAGGGGTCAGGCTGCCAGCTGGGGAGGGCTCAGGTGTGGTGATGTGGAATAAGAGGAATAACCCAGCAAATGGATGCAGGGGGGGACCTGAAGCTGGGGCTTGGAGGCAGCACTAGTGCAGGAATCCCCAGCAAATCTGGAGTCCCCAGTTCCAGTGCTGCAGTACCACTTGTCTCCATTCATTTATAAAGCATCATGCAAACCTAAGAGCTGTGTAGAAATCCACACATCTGTATTCAGAGCAGAAGCAAAGCATGATGAAGACCCCCACAGCACCCCCAGAGTGATTCAGACTGGGCCCATCCCCAGAATGAGTGATGACTCCATGCCTTGCTAATTACAGTTTGCAAGTTCATATGATTAAAATAAGTAAATGCAGCAAAGTTGGGAATGAGAATCTGTGCTGTGCTTTTGTGTTTTGATGGCTCCTCATCTCTGGGTTTTATCTGCAGCGTTAGCAGAGTGGCTGCAAAGCAGGGTCTCCAAAGTGTTGCTATCTCTGTGCAGTCCTGGAGAGGGAAATAACATCAGATCTGCTCCCTGGGAAAAGGCCACGCAGAGCCCACATCACGTGGCCAGTTTTCTTGTCACTCTGTGCAAAGAGGTGATCTCATCCTTGCTGTCTCCAAAGTTTCTATCTCCAGTGTAGGAGAGGAAGGCAGCAAGGGACAAGGGGAGAGGGAGAGGGAAGCTGGGAGAAGAAAGATCCCATTGTTAGAGTGCTCTTATTTGTGTGAACACTTGCCAAGGCAACAAGATTGGGTCTGATGACATGAACTCAAGGGTCAGTGGGGAGCTGTGCAAAAATGCCTGAACAACTCGTGCTCCTTAGGAAAAAAAAGCAACTTCCAGATGTGAGCAAGACCTTCCTTCAGCCATCCAGTCCCCTAAAACTACCAGATGATGTGGCCTGAAGATGCCTGTGTCCATTTGCATGGCTGAGCAATCTGCCTTGGAGGGAAAACTGGGCCAAAATCCTAGACCCACCCATCAAAGCACTTCAGATGTGTCCATATTGAATTAAAATGGAATTAAACTCCAGGAACATGGTAATAAATGACTGGACAAATCCAGGATCCACCCTTAAGAAAAGATTGGGAATGAAGTACAAAAACCAAGGGCTGAGGGGTACATCTTGCACAAACTGTTTAGAATCATTTAGTTTGGGAAAGACAAGTGAGATAATTGAGTTCAACAATTAACCCTGCACTGCCAGGTAACCCCCAAACCATGTCCTTCAGCACCACATCTCCATGGCTTTTAAATCCTTCCAGGGATGGAGACTCCAGCACTGCACTGAGCAGTTGGTTCCAGGGCTTGGCAACCCTCTGGGGGAAAACATTTTTCCTAGTATCCAGCCTAAACCTCTCCTGGTGCAATCTCAGGTTATTTCCTCTCATCCTATGGCTTATTACTTGGGAGAAGAGGCTAAAGCAGAGATACAGCATCCCTCTCTGTCTAAAAGCAAAAACAGGGCTGAAAATATTCAGATATTAACCTCTTTCTTTTGCCAGGAAGTCACATGAAAATGTCAGGTACAATCCCAACGTCAGGCCCAGATAACTCTCTTCTGTGCCATCTTCATTTAGGAGGGAATTGATTCTGAGTTCAGGTCATTTTAGACCCACTGAGGATGTCCCCACCCTTGCTTTCAGCCATCTGGGTCTCGTGGAAATCAATGACAGCTAGCAGGGGAGCTTTGTGCTGATGTGGCTGATAGGATGCACTGATCATAGAATCATAGAATGATTTGGCTGGAAGAGACCTTCAAGATCAGAAAGACCTTCAAGATCAGATAGAGCAGATACAGCACCTGCAAAAGAAAAAACGTCAGCTCTTACTCCAATTCTTTTTTGGTTTTGTTGGTTTTTTTTTTTCTAGAAAATAAATAAATAAAGCAAGCTCTTTTCACCTCATTTAGTAAAGGAAATAAGTGGTAGGTTCTTCTGTTTTTTTCCTAGGTTGTTGGTGGTGTTTTTGTGGTTCCACATTATTTTCCCAAGCCAGCTTAGCAGCAGATGCCCATGACATTGCAGTGGATGAGCAGCTCAGGGTCCAAGCCACCTCCTTTCTGCTCAGCCCACCTTATTCCCTCAGCTCCCTCCCTTCCAAGGCTGTGATTGCCTGTGTGCTTGTGAAGGCTGGAAGCACTGGGGTTTGTGTGGCTGCAGTCTGGTGGCTCTGCATTTCCAATGGCTGTGAGGCCAACCTGGTGCTTAACTTCTGCTCTGGACTGACAGCTACCTCCCTGCAGCCCCTCTCTCCAGTTCCCTCTCCTCCTCATTTTTTTTTTTTTAATCGACCTGGTCTTTGTTGTACTAATTAGATTATCTCTGCCTGAGGGACCCAGAGAGCAGCTCCAATGGAGCACAGCCTGGAAAAACAAGCACATAATCCCCGTTATCTTGGGGGCTGTCATTTGGCATGTAGATCAACTCATTCTTTCAATACCATGGGAGCAATTGTACATCTTAATATTGATTTCCACCCCCTCCACTCCCCAAGATATAATCTCCTGCATTCCCACATCAGTCTGACTTGCCCTGGCTAAAAGGCTGCATTTATTATAAGGCAATACCACGTGTGTCCATCTAACCCCCCACCCCTCCAGCTTCTGGAATTCACAAAGGAGAAGGTGCTGCATGGGGAGGGCAGGAGAGTGAGCAAGCAGGGACAAGGCCAGTTAACATCACCATTTCAGGGAGGAATGGGGAATGAACCAAACTTGCTGTACTTTGAATGACAAAGTAATTCAGAGCTGAGTGCCATCAAAGGCTGAGGGCCAGTCATGGGAAGGGACATTAGCAATAAATCATATGCTAAAAGCAGCAATGCTCTCAGTCAAGCCATGCTGCTACCATTCAGCAACCAGCCTGTTAAATAAGTTTCTGCTTGTTTCTCTCTTGTTCTCCCTTTCCACCCACCTCAGTATTCATTTCAAGAGATAATATTCATATTTTGTGCCTATCCCTAGCTGACTGCAAAAAGGAGAAGCACGACAATGGACTGACCTTCACCTGAGATCACAGATGCTTTAAGTGATAATCAACAAATCAACTTGCACAGGCACAGGCCCCTCTACCTCAATGCCCCTCTCAAGGATAACCGTGGCCATCTGGATTCTCCAGGTATTCCTTGCTGTCAGTTTAGAGGACCTGGTGCTCCAAGTGCTCCACATTATCTCCCTAGAAATGGGAGTCTCAAGCTGGTCTGCAATTCAGCTGCTTGCACGTAACCTTCCTTTTTAAATTACATTCACATCATGACTCTTAAGAGGCAGGTTTGAGTAATACATTCATTTTCCATGCTCAGCCAAACTTATGTTAGAACCAAAGAGGAAAGAAATAATCCCCAAGCAAAGGAAGAGGGAAAAATTCCTGCAGCTCCACCATCTAAGCAGCTCTCTTGACTTTCACCAGCTGAGGACTAGGAAGCTTTAACACACAGCCTGTAGACCCTGCTGTTGGCACCTGTTAACACCATCCACAGAGATGAACACATTTCACTGCCAGACAGGAAACTTTATCCCCAGCACTGGGATCGTGGCCTTCTCTTCCAAAAAAAGTGTTATAGGATCTCTCACTTCCTCCTGGACATTGACCAGAGCCAGAAAAAACAGGACCTGGGTCCAGTGTCTCAGCCCTCCAGCAGTGCAGAGCTTCCTGCAGAACCCCTTCAGCTCTGCCAGCATCAGGGGCAAACACGTGCTGAGGTCTGAGATGTTTTGTTCAAGAGCTCCCTCTGCCTCAGTCACCTCCTCTCCCCTCCCTACCATCCTTTCTGCTTTCCAAGTACCTGACTTTTCCAGTTAAAAATGGCCTTTTTTCCACGCTGAAAAGACACCTAAAATATATTCCACATGTGACCAACACATGGTACTCTGTGAATATATATATGTGTTCTTCAATCACAGCCATTTGGACTTGTGTGATGCAGAGGGTGATAAATCAAGACAACAACAAGTCCACCAACATGGTTCACAGATAGCCATAAAAGGCAGCTCCATAAACCAGCAGAATGCCTTTAAAAAGCAATTCCAGGCTGGATTCTCAATCAGGTGAGAAAAAAGTTGGCAACCAAGATTGAAAAGCACTCACCATTGCCTGGTTGTTCTGTCAGCAGTGTGGCGGAGATGTGTTAGGTCACAGGAGATGTGGAGATGTCTTAGGTCATGGGAGATGTGGACACTGGGAGCCAGTCTCTTAGCAATTTATACCTTTGCCAGCACTGGGAATGAAGAGAACTAGCTCCTTGCAGTTGTGCTTTCTGTTGTCTAATAAACTGAAAAATGTGACTGGAATAGTTCTAAGGTGGCAGGTTTGTGCACTTCTGCACACTGTGTTGAGTTCAGCAGTTTGCTCATGTGGGGAACAAATAATTAGATATTATATATTATAAGTTATATAACAATTATAAATAGTTGTCCTCTAATCAGCTATTTGCTTCCATGAGAACTGTAAGGATTCAGTATCTCTGCAGTGTTTATTTCCTGCTGTCCAGTGATTTGGAAGATGGTTTTTGAAGCAGAGGTGGCCATACACACACCACATGATGTGCACCACATACTGCTCTTCCTTTGGGATTGGGGCTTGAAGTGGGTTTTGCATAAGGAAGCAGCTGAGAGAGATTTTCAAGCGTCTTCTAGATAGTGATATTTTAGAAGCTCACCCCGTGTAAATATTTAGGGTGATTTTCACAGAAATTAGAAATGATGGCCAGCATTTTGGTGCACTCCAGGAGGACTGTTGGTGTGACACCAACTGCTTTCTGGGCTCTTGCTTTGGAACTTAAATCTACCCAAGTGATGGGAGTTTTGAGACTCTGCACAGCCCAAGTTGTCCCACCATTTGGACACTCCACAGAGCAGAGGCCCTCACTCCAGGCTAGTTAGAGCTTCCAAGAGGAGGATGCAGCTCTTTATCTCCCTTTCCAGTGAAGTGAGGGTCGTTTGGGAACCTTTGCATCACCCTCCGTGGGGCTGCACAGATACATCCCAAGCTTCCTTGTGAGGACTCAGCTCCCCACCACAGTGTCCAGTGTCCACAGAGCCAGGCAAAGTGCCAGGGTAGGTCCCTGGAGAGCTGCAGGGGAAGGCAGCTTTCCATCATTCCTGCCAAGCCTGTGGTCAACGCTGCCAAGGAGGGGAAACCTGAGGAAAACACATAACAGAACATTCTTCAGCATCACCTTCACCTTCCCAGGCTTGCACCTACCATGGCCCAGGGCCAAGTGGCCAGCTGGGGTGGGGAGAGCCCACCATGGGCCTTAATGCCCTCTTCTTCCTTTGCCACAGCCCAGTTTTCTGCTCCATCCCTCGGAGGTAGAACCAAAACCAGGGATTACAACCCCAGGTCTCTGCTGCCTGCAGATGAACGAAGCCCAAACACAAACGTAGGGAGTTGTTTTCAATTAAAATAAAAAGAATAACATTCCAAATCCTGGCAGCTACCCATAGTCACTAGGGCAGGAGGGCCAATTTCACACCTTATGGGCAGAAGGACACACGTGACCCCAGTCTCTGGAGGGCTCCAGGGCTTATCTCCTGCTGGGAGGAAACTCTGGGCTGTGTTGTGTCCATCTGCCTTGTGGCAGAGGAATGTGATTGGCAAGGAGTGGCTGCTATCAAGCCCAATACATTCAGAAAATTCTTTGGATCTTGTCACCTACCCAATGGCTTTTCCTGGTCGTGCTGGGAGACCTTACTGAGGCCTTTCAACACTTCAGGGGAGCCTGTCAGAAAGATGGGCACAATCATTTTTTTTTTTAGCAGGGTCTGTTGCAACAGGACAAGGGGTGATGGTTTTAAACTAAAAGAAGGGAGATTTAGACTAGAGAGAAGGAAGACAATTTTTAGTGAGGGTGGTGAGAGGCTGTGCCAGGCTGCCCAGAGAGGTGGTGGCTGCCCCAGCCCTGGCACCATCCCAGGGGAGGTTGGGGGGGCTCTGAGCACCCTGCTCTGGGTGCAGATGGCCCTGCTCCCTGCCCAGATTAGGAACCACACTCTTTCTTTGCTCCTTCCTCCTTTCCCATGGGCCATCTGGTCTTGCAGAGAGACTGTGCATCCAGAAAAATATTGCTAGAACAAGGTAAAAAATAAAACAACTGTAAGGCCAGAATAAGACTCTGAGGCAGACACACCATCAGGAGCTGTCCTGGGCACAAAGGCAACACCAGGCTTGCTACAAACCTCTTAAAGTCTTCCTGCAAAAGCTTGTAGGAGCTTTTTTGTGTTTCAGTGGATTTTTTTCTAGCTCTCTCTAGCCACTTCTTCATGTTTTTGGGGTAGGAAAAGGATGAGCATCCATACACACGTCTTTCTCTCAACAACAACTTATTTTTTCCCATCCAAACTTTCTCCACAGGAATCATCAAGGTTGGAAAAGACCTACAAGATGATCAAGTCCAACCATCCAACTACCACTGCCACAGACACTGAACTTTATACTGAAGTGCCCCGTCTGCATGTTTTTTGATCACCTCACTGCCCAAGAGAATGGGCAAAACAGCTTCCATGCAGTGTCTGGAAGGGGATTCCCTTAACGCAGAAACACAAAATCAGGTATATTAGGCATCTTGGTCTCCTCTCCCTGACATGCTAGAGCACAATAAAAAAAACAAACCACTCACCTTGCATAAAAAAATCAGAATTTTTTGATATCTTCCACTGGAGAGGAACTCCAAGCAGAAGGAAGAAAAAAAAAATCTTTGTTAGGCAGTTGGTTTTGTCTTTGACAGCAGGGACACTTCAGCACAGATGACCCTACAACATGGCTTGGGTTGGGAAAACAAGGACTAGTTGAAACAGAATTTAGATAGGCTAAAAGGAATTAAGAAATCTGTAAGGATATGAAGCAATGGAGTGGTGGAGGCAAAAGACTCCCCCCGGCACCCAGGGAGTTTCACAAAACAGCTAAGGATTCTCAGAAAACAAAATCAAACAAAACAAAAACAACCCCTCCCTCCCAGACACTCTTAGGATGTAACTCTATTTATCCTGGCAATTGCTAAACGTCTCATATCACAAGGCAAAGCCAAAAAAGAACAGAATAACATTCCAAGGGACCATCTGAATGCAGATGCTGCCTAAAGGGGAAGGGGCAGAGGGTCTTTTCTCAGATCCCAGTTGTGTCAGCTCTAGATCAGCCACTCCAAACAAACCATGTCAGAAAACAGCCCCTCTACCTGGCTCTTAACAAGCCCACTGCCTTTCCTTCCTGAGCATAGGAAAAGGAGTGGGAGAAATGGCAGCTCCAGGGCATCAGGATGGTGCTGGGCTCTGCTCACAGGGCACTAGTGCCAGAAGCAGAGGGGCTGGATTCAGCTGCTCCAGGGCAGGGGCAGCCTGGGCACTGGGGAAAAATTGTTGCCTGCAGGAGCAGCCAGAGGCTGGCCCAGGCTGCCCAGGGAGGGGGTTGAGTCCCCAGCCCTGGGGGTGTTTCAGGGTGGTTTGGGTGTGGGTTTGAGGGCCATGG